>JAQGAZ010003501.1:0-11514 GCA_034692225.1 Polydesmus complanatus
GGGTCTCTTCAGTGTGTGAGCACTGGGGGCGTCACGTACCTGATATCATTTTCAAAACTGTGTGAAACAAAACTTTATATGTGTACCTACATTATAAAAAAAAAATAAAAAAATTCTAATTTATCAAATGGGTGTTATTGCGTTTCGAAATAAGAACTTTTCGCTGCCCCACCCTGTATATATATAATTCTTAGTTATAATTAGTACATAAAGCATGAGTTTTTAAATAATCATTATTATGTATAAAGTTACCTCAGTAGTGATTATAGTACTGCTTTAAACGGGTCATGCCCAAATTTTCAATCTTCAGTAAAATCGCCCAGTTACCTTGTACCAGGTGATGTCATGGCCTAGCCAAGGCAAAACTATTCATAGCCAACCTAGCCATTAAGGCAGTAACACTTATTAGAGTAGGGCTAAGAAAAATAAGATGTTCTAGGACAACTGTAACCATGGCTCTTTTAAATTAAACATTAGGAGAGGGAACTTCTTGCATGCATTATAGTTATTATTTCTTATATATAAGGGATCCCTATAAAATCTTTTAATTTATGTACCCTGACAACAAAATCATAATTGTTAATTCTCAACCTTAATGGTTGGCCTGCAAACAAGCCCGTTGTAGTGACCCCTTGCGGACAATGCACCAAAAATTATAATTTAACTATACGACCACTGGAATTATTTTAAACAAAAGTAATTAAAAATAAGTTTTAGATTTAAATAAAAGTCACGGCCTCCATTTGTGTACCACAATGTAACACAATAAAATAATTTTTTCTGGCACTTATCCATCTTTTTGGAAGTATTCTTTTGTAACATCTTTACATAAGAAGACCATAATCGCTTTCACACCCGAAAACAGTAGACCAATATCTTTGATAAGTATTGAGTAAAGGATATTGGAAAAACACATTGAACATGAACTTCAGAAAATAGCCGTGGACGGTGATTTTATACCTAGAAGTCAGTTTAGATTCCGCTCTGGTTTTTCAATGGTTGACCTTTTGGACCAAGTGAAGGAGGACCTCCTCACTAGACTGAGAAGTCACGAGGCCGCTATAATGGTCAATTTGGATGTGAGGAAAGCTTTTGACTCCGTTCCAACCTGCAGTATCGAGAGGAAACTGCTGGAGATAGGACTGGATGAACGAAGCTTTGCCCTGCTTTCCAGTTTTCTGCGGACTAGATCATTAGCAGTTAGGCGGGAAACAAACAAGTCAGGGGATTGGAAGATCAATGGGGGGGAGGGTCCCTTAAGGGTTGCATCTCTCCCCACTGCTGTTTCTCTTAGTCATCGCGAACCTGTCAAAACTAAAATGTAAGGGTAATATATACTTTTACACGGACAACAAAATTTTGCTTTGTTTTATTAATAACTATAATTTCGATGAGATCAAGGGTTACGTAGTTCAAGATGTTGAAGCAGTGGACAATTGGTATTCATTGCATAAAATGGCCCTAAATGTAGCAAAGACTGTGATTTGCCCATTTGGGTTGGAATCAACCCGACGGAGAATTCATCAGTCTCCATTTACAATTGGGGACAGCAATATACAATCGGTTAGTTTAATTGTTAGTTTGGGGATGACTTGGGATGAGGAACTTTCATGGAGGCCTCACCTCAGCAACCTCTGCACTAAATTAGCTAAAACGGTGACCCTTATGAAGAGCCTGCGTAAATGGGTTTCCATATTTCATTGAGTGAGAATGCTGAGAGCATGCGTATATCTAGGGTTGCCATAATTCCCGAGCATCGATACTGAAAATTTTTTTTTTTTGCACTGTATTTTTTTTTTTCAAGCAACGCAACTAGAATACAGCTATTATGAAACAAAATTACATTTAGTGCTAAATACACAAAACATCAAAAATGTGCATAGATAAAATTAATATACCAGTAATGGTTTATTTTTCCATCTATTTATTTGACATGTTAAGCAATGCAATAAAATAAACAAAGAAATGCAAAGTTAATCTTTTTTGGTGGCCCAGTCATATTTTGAAGATGATTTAACTTTTGTAAGTAGATTTTTTTCTTTTTTCACAAATGAATAAAATTCAGTGCAAGTCATTTTGAAATTATATTGACAAATCATTATTGCTTCAATTGTCTCCACTGACAGCCTGTTTCTTTCATCTGACCATTGACTTGCCATCAGAGAAAATATTCTCTCCACATTTGCATTGTGGGCTGGAATTGCAAATAAGTACTCACATAGCTTTATTAGACATGACTTCTGCTCAATATGCTTGGTATCTTCAAAAAATTTCAGCCATTTCTCTTCCATATTTAATTTAATAGTTGTTTCGGTGTTATTTTTCTCCAAATAATTTTTTAAATATACAAACTGGTTGTATAGAAGCTCAGGGTTGCCAATGTCAACATTTCTGACTTGTAAATATGCAATAGTGTGTTCTACTTTTTCCCATTCTGGAACTTGATTGAGAGTCATCCAGTCAAATGCATTGAATTTGATTGTGACCATTGTTCAAAGTTATCTACAGTGGTGTTAAAAAAATCAATAACTTCTCTTTCAAAAATTTCTACTTTGTAGCTGTTTCCAGAATCAAGTTTTAAACGATTTAAAATTTGTTTGGTTGCAACTCCAATAAAATTAGATTTTTTTCTTTCCAGCATATTTTGTTTTGTCTCTTCTAATACAAACTTTACTTCTAGGACTGTGATGTTTGATTTTTCAATTTTTTTAATTTGAGTTTCAAATGTATTAAGCTGTGAATGCAGAAAGCAAAAGTAAGCTTCACTCATTGGATCATCAAAAAAGTCTTTAATAGTTTGTGGTGGTCTCTCTTCATTAGCAAAAAAATCTTACAATGGCTGCCACAATTTTAATATTCTTTCAACTGCAGGTAAAAGTGATAACCACCTGGTTCCAACGTAGATCAATAAGTTGTTGTGGGCAACACCAAAATATTCACAAAACTCTTTAAGTTTTTCAGTTCTCACCATGTAAATTCTAAAGTACTTGAATATCTTGACCACAATTGATTCAACATCAATAGTCAGGACATCAGCAGCTGTTGATAGTGTGTTGTGTAGAACGTGTGCTGGGCATCCTATTCCTTCAATATCTCTTTCCAATTCAGAGTTCAGTCTAAAAAAAACATTATTTTTTCCAGCGCAATTAAGTTTGTATTTGGTTTATCTCCACAAAAAGCAATAAGCTTATCCAATGAAATATTCAGATTTGTAAGAGACACTTTGCAATACTCAGCAACTGTTTCGGAACGTTTATTACATAAAGAAGTCAATTTTAGTAATTTGGATTGCTGACCTTGTTTTTCATTGAAGAGTTGTATACTAAAAGAAACATCTTTTCAGCATGGTGGTTGCTGGCGTCAGTAGCTATTCCAAAAAACGAGGCTTCATTTAAATCTTTCACACACTGTTGCACACTGTAAGGAGAGAGTATATTTTTAACAATTGCTGTACCTTTAGTTCTGGCTGTTGTTTGTTTAATAGCTATTTTTGAATCTGCATACATCAATCCATTCAATTTAGTAGCACAATCTGATGAGTTAAATGACTGGTGGTGACGAACTACTTTGTATGCTGTAGTAAGCTCAGCAGCCGCAATTAACATTTCTTCTTCTTCTAAACCTTTCTTTATCATAAAACCAGAAATATTAGGAGTTGAAGCAGTCCTAATATTTGATTTATGAAGATTTGTTTCAATATGTTGTTGAATATCTGATTTTCCACCGTGGGTAATTGCAAAGTTAGAATTGCAAATAGAACACTGGGCTTCAAAGTCAGTTTTTCCATTCTTAATAAAAGACCAGCTTTTGTTATATTCTTCTTTAAAACGACACTTTCTCTTTGGCATTTTTAATTAAATATAATAATTATCACAGTTATAACTTATCAAAGATGGCTTCAAATTTTACCGAACAGCAGAACAGCAAAAAGGAAATCGTGCGCGAGAAAAGTCACATGCACAAAAGATATGCTTTTCCATTCGTGGTGCCACCACACGCCAGTTACCAGAAGGAAATAAAAAAACAAAACAAGCGCTCCAAAATTGAATTTGTTGTGTTTTCTTTTTTAAAAAAAACATTTTTTTTTAGAATAATTTTTTAATCATCAAATATTTTTTCAAATACGTCCCGTATATACGGGACGTATGGCAACCGTATGTATATCCCAATTTGGGATTTTGCAATTCAGTATGGTGGCCGAGAAACGAAATTGACCAACAGCTTCTGTATCGCGCTTTGAATAAAGTTTTACGTGCCACTTTTCAGCATCCATTTCGCAATCATATTACGCCAATATATACGCGATATCATTTGCCTAAGCCTGTGGTATTTTTGAAACGGAATATAGTCATCAATCGTAATGATATGGCCTTTTGGACTTTAAAATCCATGGTTGCGCATATATTCAACTCTTGTTCAATTACGGCTTGTGATTTAGTGTTTTCATGTAAATTATGCCCAAGAGATTGTAAACATTTCAAAAAATGCATTATATGTGACAATTTCGAAAAGTGTATTTTCTAATATGTTTCCTGCCAACAAATGGCGAATCTTTATTTTATAACCGAAAATATTGGTCTTTGTGTATCTAATCAAATTTTGACATGACATGAAAATAAATTGTAAAAAAAAAAATAAAAAATCGAGCCTTGCACGTTTCCACGACATGAGGTATGGCAAACCTTTAGTGAAACTTGCCATATCACAAGCCATAGGAACCCAGTTTAACGAAAGCATTTCTAAGCTACCTGGTGACATCAAGGAAGATGTTTTAATTACTTCGCCAGTCTCTACTAATTGAATAGGTGGGCAATGCTATGGTGACATTGTTACTTCAACAAAGGGTAGATTTTACGAAGGGGGAATTATGGAAAATACTAAGTAAAACCAGAAAACAAGCGGTATTTACGACAATAAGATAATTACTTGATATTAGTCCGAATTTCCTTTTCTTGATGAATTCCGGTTCCCTGTATCTTTATGTTCAAAAAAATGTATTTAGGGCGTTTTGTTTTTTTTTTAAATAAAAATGTTTAAAATTTGAAATACTCTTTCATTTCTTAGATATCTTTCCAAAATATAAAAAAAATTAAAAATTTTTAATTATGTTTTTTTAATTTAACAAATGCACTTGCGTTTTTCTTTTTTCTGTTAAAAAGTTTAGAATGTTTTTATTCCCTATCTTATAGCACATACTAAAGTTCTCAAAGAATAAATAAATATGAAGAGATTTCTGACACAGAATAATTATATTATCTAGTAAATATATTTCTTCCGGCTTTGTTTATTTATTATTGTGCCTTTAAACTATTTAATTCAACAAAAATTGGTTTGTTATCATGACTATTAAAAAATTACCGTATTGTCGTAAACGCCCTCATTTAGGTCAAATTATACAATTATACATCTATAAAATAAATTTATCTCAACCAACAAAAAAAATATACTTAAAATGTGCAGCACTGAGCACTCACAGGGAAATTTTATTCACAATAAAAAATTTAAATTCTCAGACATTTAAAATTTTTAAGTTAGAGACATCTATATTATAAAGCTCGCTAATATTAGGCTTTTTTTTAAAAAAAATTATATTTTCTAAAAGTAATAATTAAAATTTAACAAAATTTTACAGCTTGAATGTAACTAGCATAGTCTGATTTTTGTACAGTTTTTAAGATTTCACATAAAAAATATAAATTCTCAGACATTTAAAATTTTTAAGTTAGAGACAACCTTATTATAAAGCTCGTTATTTCAATTATTAGCATAATTTTTTACTAAATATTAGGCTTTTTTAAAAAAAATATATTTTCTAAAAATAATAATTAAAATTTAACAAAATTTTACAGCTTGAATGTAACTAGTATATGAACATATAAAATTATTCTTATTTTTATTTGCTTAATATTTTTGATTTCATTAGATTGTAATAAAAATACCATTGTAGTTCAATAAAACAAATTTTGTTAAAATACATACATTTAATTTAGGTATATAAGTTTTAAGTAAAATGTGAACACCTGCTCAAAAAAAATTTTATATAGATGCAATTCAATGTTGGTTATTTACGCATTACTAAAGTTTCATAAGCTAAATTTATCTCTTCATAGAAAATTGGCTCTAAAAAAATTAATTTTATACTTTTCTAGTAAAAGTTGGAAAAACTTGCTATACTTGATTTATCATATCTCGCTTATTCTTTGCTGTATCTTTGCGATCTGTAACTCAAACAACGCAGAAGGTTATACCCAATAATATGTCTAACATTGTTTTTTTGTGTAAATTAAAGCGTTTTTGATTTATTTCCAAAAAACTACAAAATGGCTTAAAATTTCGGGGTTTTTGTGATTCTTCGACTAAAGCTCACTAGATACAGGTGGACAAACTTCAAAGCCCTTCATTTGGATGTCAACCCAAGTGATTAATACTATTTCCAGCTTTCCAGGAATTATTACCAGGCAAAATCCTAATTTTACTGGCCTATATTCCGTGTTTAATAGTTCACCTGATGAAAGTTGGTTTGAAATATTAATTACAACTTTAATACTATTATTATTTTGAAATATTTAGAGATAACGTAATTGTCCAATAAAAAAAATTAATATTTTCAAACTTATTGCTGATGTAATATTCCCTTACATAATGTACTGTACACTACTCTTCTTTTTCAGCACATTTTAAAATTTTCTCTAATAAATTTATTTTTTAAAATTTAAATTGATTAATGAAAGAACAAAAAATCTCAATCTTTCATTTTTCAGATTTTCCAATTGCTAACTTGCTAAGAATGACCTTCCCCCCACAAATTCACTGTTTTGCTGCAATTGTACAATTAGTACAGTACGGTATAATAATATAGAAAATAATTAATATCTTACATGTAGGCTATTGCGGCCAATGCTGATTCTGAGCACTAAAGTTTATTGCTCATAGAAAATTTAAATTGCATGTAGGCCTAGCCGTTTTCCCATTACAGAATAGCTTAATGTAAAGTACATGAACAAAATGGTGCAGCAAACAATAATTTAGCGTAGGAATTGTTTTATATGGCAACCCACTCAGCAGTAGAGCTTTTCAAGTATTTATGATTAACTGCATATTTTATATGAACTTTTCATTATGTCCTAACTCCAGTAAAAATTTGCTAAATGATATATGATGATCGTTAACCAATTGTTAGTTGATCACAAAAACATTCAAGTTCAAATATTCTCACGCGTTAAAATTACAGGTACCGGTAACCAACTGCCACCTTAACCCAACTACGACTATCGCCATTTCTCTTTCTCAGCGTTGAAATGTCCAGGCAAAATTACAGTTGATCGCAGAGTACTCCCAGTGCAAAGCGCTTACCACTTGCCTCATTCTGGTGATCACTTAAATCACCCTATCTTCAGCAGTGCCGTCGCTAAACAAGGGGCACTCAAAAACGGCGGAATTCAAATAAAAATTATCGCATTACAGAATATAAAATGAAAAACACAAAAGAACTAAAATAATGCTTAAATCTTATATAAATTGAAACAAATATAAATTAAGAATAAAATAATTTCCTAAGTTTTAACTAACCTTAATAATTATTGCTCATAATACTGCAATAATAAAATTACTGTTCATTGGGCCTGTATAAAGTCATCAACCCTCAAAAATAAAGGACAATTACAATATTATTGATTGCAGCAGCCTCAAACACCATCCGCTTTACGTAATCTACCAAATTGTCTAACAAATAAAAATATTTGAAAATAGAATATTGTTTAGCTTGATTCTAACTCCACTAATTGACTTTGTGATAGATCCAGAAAACACAATTTTTAAACCAAATTAAATGAACGATTTAAACGAAAGAGCCCGAAAATACTGTACAAAAATGACAACGTCTGAAAATAGAAATTAATCTACAACAAAACATTAATTACAACCAAATATAAATAAATTAAATATCAACTAATCTACACCTACGGTCTTCTTTGCTTAATTCTTCTTTTGATCACATTGTCTACAAGTCGACAAACATGTTGGCTCTTTAGTTGCTTCTCCTTATTCTGTTTATCTTTTGAGCTAATCAAGGCAGCTGTTTCTTTACATTCCATAACGCTGCGACAGAAACTACTCTTATCATCCAATACACGGCAGAATTTATCAATTCTTCTACATAGTGATAATATTTAATGCAAAGGCACCTTGTTCAGAATCACTTTTACAGATTTTTCCCTTTTGGTTTCAAATAAGCTGCTTAAAAAACCCAACGTTGTTTAGAAGCTCCTGCTTACAATCAGCAGGGCCCAACTCCAACACTCTCAAAACAACTGGAGATAGCTGTAATCTTTATAACCCCGAATAATTTTAACTAATACCTTGTTTACACCAAAGTTATGAATCCAGATTGGTGAGGGTTCGATGTATGAAACGGTTTCACATGTTTGGTGTACATGCCCAAGGATTGGTGAAACTTGGTTTGCCGAGGGCAAACCTCTTTCCACCAAACCTCTCCGCTCAAACCGTTTATAAAGAAAAGCAGACGATTGGATTCTGCTGCTGAACACGTGCTTCCCAAAAATTTGAAAAGTAGAGTTGATAATTTTTTTAAATTATTGTTTAATGAAATATTTATTGATATACAATAATTTAATAATAAATTTAAATCTTTGCTCGACATTTTCGTTTTTTACACACACTCTGTAATAATTATTGTCTGCACTGTGACGTCACATCATTCACAGTTTGTTTTGTTTTTTGGTGGCAACGCTTCTACTGAATCCGGATTGCTGGAAGGAACATACGTCATAGAAACATCATAAATGCTTCACCAAAGACGATTGCCGAAATCCGGATTCTTGGTGTAAACATAGTATTAGGCGAGTTTACCGGAGAAAATGAATACATGAAAAAATCAAATGGTTCATGGTTCGGTGTGTTGTATTCCAACTTTCCGAGTGTGATGTGGAGTTGGACTGATGCTACTCTCCGATTGTATCCTCTGTGTGAGTATCAGCTTTATCTCGCTAATTAACTTTCCATAATAAAAACTGTTAATTAAATTTAATATCATTCGAGTTGAACGTATTTTCACACAAAGTTAAATCTCAAGTTTAAATCTTTAAATTAAATCTTTAATAAAAAAATGAAGTTGATTTTATTCGTTCTCTGCGCATGCGTATTAATCATCGATGCTGTTCCCGCAGAACCGGATGTAGAGGCTATCCCCGATGATGTGGTTCAACGCATCAATCAAAATAATAATAAGTGTTATATCTTTTGTTCCCTCGTTTTACACGCTTTCAAATGTTAAACCTAGAAATTGACTTTTAGGGTATTAAGGATTGTTCGTTATAACGAAGTTTTATGTAAAAGTTCGATATAACGAAATCCTAATCGGGATTTCGTTATAACGAAATAAAATCCTCCTACTCCCAACTAACCCCCTTACACACAGAACGCCGTTTACATTTGATTTTCCTTTTTTTTTTTTTAAAAAAAAAAAAAAGGAATAATACGCTTGCGCAGAACGCATCTTTCACATTTATGTGCTTTTTCTATATGAAACACTGTTTCGCTTTGAATCTTTTTGTTTTGAATCTTTTCTATCTACCTTAAATCTTGTCACAATAAAGCTTTTCACTGTAAATCTTTTCACTTTAAATCTCTTCACTGTAAATCTTTTCACTTTAAATCTCTTCACTGTAAATCTTTTCACTATAAATCTCTTCACTGTAAATCTTTTCACTATAAATCATTTCATTATAAATCCTTTTAATGTAAATCTATCTAATGTAAATCTAATTAATGCAAATCTTTTTAATTGAAAATTTTTTTACTGTAAATCTTTTCACTATAAATCTCTTCACTGTAAAGCTTTGCACTATAAATCATTTCATTATGAATCTTTTTAATGTAAATCTAATGTCTTTAATGCAAATCTTTTTAATGTAAATCTAATGTATTTAATGTAAATCTTTTTACTGTAAATCTTTTCACGTTATTACGTTACTTATTATTATTATTTTTTTTTTTTTCATTGTAAATCTTTTGCTTACATGTATAAATCTTTTCTCTTTGAATCTTTTTACTTTGAACTCGTTCACTTAAATGATCCATTTTTCTATAGATTCGTTCCAATTTGAAGATGCGGTTCAATAGAGAACTTGCAGAAAAAAACGCGTTAAAGCGATAAGCGTTAAACGTTAAAAATTTTATTGTGTTAATGCATTAATGTAGTTTGAACTTGCGAAAAAACATTTTACTGTAACACGTTAACTACTGTAACACTAACGCCATCTAGTGACCATACTTGTTAAACTCTCTTACTGCGCATGCGCAACTGAAAAAGTGTTAAAATACTCTTACTGCGCATGCGTGACTGATACAGTATTTCATACCATAGCTTGACGATATACAAAATTTTATCGCCACGATAGTGGTGATCGTGACGTCACACTGTGACGTTTTCTTATTTAGTGCATTACCGTAACCTCAAATTTTTTTCCGCAAGTTCTCTATTGTCACAAACCTTGCTACAGTATTTGTTTACCGAGAGGTTCACCTTTCACTCCACCACTCCCTTCCTCTCCATTCACTCTCTCTCCCTCCACCACTCCCTCCACCACTCCCTTCCTCTCCACCACTCCCGTCCTCCCTATCACTACCTCCTTCCGCCACTCCCGTCCTCTCTATCACTCTCTCTTCTTCCACCACTCCCATCCTCCCTATCACTCTCTTTCTCTCTCTCTTCCGCCCACGTGACCAAGTTTAAAAATAGAATAATTGTTTTGATCCGCGGTAGTTTCCCATCGCACAAGACGCATTTTATTAGGTCTGTTGGTTGGTGCGCATGCATGCACTTGTATCGTGTTCATTCGCTGTTTTCATTCTGAATTTTCTACTCCTCATCGCGAGGAGGAGGGGAAAATGCAAGTTTGGAAGAAACGTCTTGTATATTTAATTGTTGACCTTTGGTGATAGGTCAATAATAATTAATAAAAAACAACACACTCCTGCCACATAATTATGTACGTCACGCGAGCGATAACCAATTTGTTTCAAAACTAGTGACTGAGGTTGTGTCTAGTTAGGGAAGCGCGTTGCATGGTCCAAGGTTGTAGCAAAGAGTTAGTTAAATTTCACTTTCAACTGCCTTATCACTAAGCGCGTGGGTGTAGATGCTGTCACTGTGATAGCAGGGTAGCAGCTAGGAGAGGGCTCATTTGCATGCATTGTGATAGTATCACATGCAAATGAGCAATCTCCTAGCACGTGTCCACTTCCCTCTCAGGTGACCTCTCTCTCTCTTAAGTGCAGTTTCTTATCTCGATACAACTTCCTCTCTCAAGTGCAACTTCTTATCTCGATACAACGTCCGCTCTTAAAGGAAGTTCTTTCTTAGTAATTTCCTCAGCAACAGCGGGAGATGTCTCCTCATTGGTTGAATAGGAATAGGAAGGTCAGAGGTCAGTGCGAATGAAAGTAGGAGACTCATTCGCTTTCCTTCATCTCAACCGACAACACTCTCCACTC
>JAQGAZ010003502.1:0-11512 GCA_034692225.1 Polydesmus complanatus
ACTAAAATTTTAAATTTGGCGACTAAAATTTTAAATTTGGCGACTAAAATTTTAAATTTGGCGACTAAAATTTTAAAATAAAGTACAAACTTTTATTTATTGAAACTAAAAACATAAACAAAAAATACTTCAAAAAAATAAGTGAACGAAAAAAAAAAAAGGGGTAAATTTTACAGTGTTTTGTGTGGGAAATGTGGAGAACACAATTTGGCTCACGATAAAAATATTAACATTATTAATATCGCTTTTTTTTTTATCATCTAAAAATCTTACAAAGAGAACTGTACAAAATATAATTATATAATATACTATAATAATAATGCAGAGTGTTGTAATACTCAAGGGTGTGCACTGGCACCATATGTACTGTATTCACAGAGAGAGAGTACTATTCCGACACACCCTGTATAATAAGGAAGCGAGGCATTTGGAATGCATTAACATTGATAACCCACCCCTCCCCCTATGGAGTGGACATTTTAAACCGGAAGCAGGTACCAGTGTCAAATAAATATAACGTAGGCGATTATTATAATATACTTATGTGCAGGGTGGAAAGACTTTTTTGAGAGGAAACACTTGGATTTTACGTAATACCAGGAGCCTAAAAAAACAAAACATAATAATAATTATTATTATTATTAGCAGAAAAACAAAATTACAGTGAGTGCAAGTTAGATAAGTGCAACCTCAAAACTCCCACTTGTAGAGGAATCTCAATCACTACTTAAGTTGGCATTCCCAACTAAAGAAGACTTCCACGTACTTTTCACTTAAGAGGTAAAATAACATTGCTTTCCCACTTATATAGGTGAAGTAAGCTATATTTCTCACTTATAAGAGGTAAAATAAGCAATCAATCCAACTTATAGAGGTAAAATAAGCTATTTTGCTTACTTAGGGAAGTCAATTAACCATTCTTTCTCACTTTGAGAGGTAAAATAAGTTATCTGTTCAACTTATAGAGGTAAAATAAGCTATCTTTCTCATTTACAAAGGTAAAATACTATTATTTTCTCACTTATAGAGGTAAAATAAGCTAACGCGTCAACTTATAAGAAGCAAGAAAGGCTATCTTTCTCACTTAGAGAGGTCAATTAAACTATCTGTCCTAATAATAGAGGTAAAAAAAGCTACAATTTTCACTTACAGAGGTAAAATACACTATATTTCTCACTTAGAGAGGTACAATAAGCTACTTGTCCAATTAATAGAGGTAAAATACGCTATATTTCTCACTTAGAGAGGTAAAGTAACATATCTGTCCAACTTATAGAGGTAAAATAAGCCATTTTGCTTACTTAGGAAGGTTAATTAACCATTCTTTCTCACTTTGAGGTAAAAAAAGCTACAATTTTCACTTATAACGGTAATATAAGCAATTCTTCTTACTTACAAAGGTAAAATACCCTAAGATTCTCAATTATAGAGGTACAATAAACTATCTGTCCTACTAATAGAGGTGAAAAAAAGTTACAATTTTCACTTATAGCGGTAATATAAGCAATTCTTCTCACTTATAAAGGTGAAATAAACTGTTTCTCTTATTTATAGAAGTACAATAAGCTATTTGTCCAACTAATAGAGGTAAATAAAGCTATATTTCTCACTGAAAGAGGTAAAATACGATATCACTCCAACTTATAGAGAGGTAAAATAAGCCATTTTGCTTACTTAGAGAGGTTAATTAACCATTCTTTCTCACTTTGAGAGCTAAAATTAGCTGTCTGTTCAACTTATAGAGGTAAAAATGCAAGCTCTCTCACTTATAAAGGTAAAATAGCATAAATTTCTCAATTATAGAGGTACAATAAACTATCTGTCCTACTAATAAAGGTAAAAAAAAGCTAAATTTCTCACTGAAAGAAGTAAAATACGATATCACTCCAACTTATAGAGAGGTAAAATAAGCCATTTTGCTTACTTAGAGAGGTTAATTAACCATTCTTTCTCACTTTGAGAGCTAAAATTAGCTGTCTGTTCAACTTATAGAGGTAAAAATGCAAGCTCTCTCACTTATAAAGGTAAAATAGCATAAATTTCTCAATTATAGAGGTACAATAAACTATCTGTCCTACTAATAGAGGTAAAAAAAAAGCTACAATTTTCACTTAAAGCGGTAATATAAGCAATTCTTCTCACTTACAAAGGTAAAATCGCAATATTTTCTCACTTATAGAGGTACAATAAGGTATCGCGTCAATTTATAAGAAGCAAGAAAGACTATCTTTCTCACTTAGAAAGGCCAATTAAACTATCTGTCCTAATAATAGAGGTAAAAAAGCGACCATCTTCACTTACAGAGGTAAAATACGCTATTTGCTCAACTTATAGAGGTAAAATACGCTATATTTCTCAATTATAGAGGTACAATAAACTATCTGTCCTACTAATAGAGATAAAAAAAAAGCTACAATTTTCACTTATAGCGGTAATATAAGCAATTCTTCTCACTTATAAAGGTAAAAAAACTGTCTTTCTTATTTATAGAAGTACAATAAGCTATTTGTCCAACTAAAAGAGGTAAAAAAAGCTATATTTCTCACTTAGAGAGGTATAAAACAGCTATCAATATCATTTTTAGAGGTAATAAACTAAGCTATTTTTCGCACTTGTAGAATTCAAATAGCCTATCCCGCCCACTTATAGAGGTCAATTGGCCTATACTTTCCACTTATAGCAGTAAAAACACTATCTATCCCATTTATAAAGTTAAAACCCAATATCCTTCCCACTTATAACGGTCACTTATAGACTATAATACAACCACCTATTCTTCCCACTTATAGAGGTTATCCTCCTGTTTTAGCAATAGAGGTTTATCCAACCTACGCTGACTTCATTGAACTTTGGAATGGAGAGTTTTTACCTCCGCGTTTCGCTCCATTCAGCCATAAGTGCGACCTCGAGTGTACGTTGTTCTAAGTGCGGCTGACGTCATACCAAAGTGGCCTGGTTGTTGAGCTGGCAGTTGTCTTGGTCCTCGTACCAGGCCAGCATCTCCTCGTGGAAAGCGTCGGCCAACGACGAACTCTTGTCCATCGTCAGGCTGTTGTCTCGAGATTTGATCAGCGAATTTGTCCTAATTCAAAAAATAACAAAGAGTTAAGTTTTTCGGAACTAAAAAGTTTTCGCGCGGTTCCATATAAGTGTGTTACCTTATGAGGGAAGGCGAAGGAGGAGAAGGCAGGGGAGAGCGCATGTGCGGTTGGTCCCTGATTAAAGCTTTGGGTGAGCCCATCACCACCCCTTGCATGGCCCTAGGGGAGGGCAGGAAGGGCATCTCGAACCGAGGGTTATAGGCCTCATCCGGCCCGATGCACCGAGGGTTGTAAGCCTCATCCGGTCCTATGCAATCTCCCACCTGAAATTAAGATTGAAAAAATTAGATGAAATTTTCACTCTGCAGTTATGAATTTTCGCATTAATGAATTTTCACTAGGACGAAATTTTAGCTGCAATGAAATTTTCGCTAAAATAAACTTTTCACTCTGCAGAAATTCAATTTTCACTAGAATGAAATTTTCACTTGAATGAAATTTTCACTTGAATGAAATTTTCACTTGAATGAAATTTTCACTTGAATGAAATTTTCACTTGAATGAAATTTTCACTTGAATGAAATTTTCACCTTTAATGAAATTTTCACTTGAATGAAATTTTCACTTGAATGAAATTTTCACTTGAATGAAATTTTCACTTGAATGAAATTTTCACTTAAATGAAATTTTTAGCTGCAATGAATTTTTCGCTCTGCAGTTATAAATTTTTCACTAGAATGAAATTTTCGCTATAATTAACTTTTCACTGTAATGGAATTTTCGCTATAATGGAATTTTCGCTATAATGAATTTTCAATGTAATGGAATTTTCGTAATAATAAATTTTCATTGTAATGAAAATTTCGCTATAATGAATTTTCACTGTAATGGAATTTTCGCTATAATAAATTTTCACTGTAATGGAATTTTCGCTATAATGAATTTTCACTGTAATGAAATTTTCGCTATAATTAACTTTTCACTGTAATGGAATTTTTGCTATAAAGAATTTTCACTGTAATGAAATTTTCGCCATAATTAACTTTTCGCTATAATTAACTTTTCACTCAAATGAAATTTTCGCTTTAAGTCTCTAACGTCGACATTTTCGCTATAATGAATTTTCACTGTAATGGAATTTTCGCTTTTAGTCTCTAACGTCGACATTTTCGCTATAATGAATTTTCACTGTAATGGAATTTTCGCTAAAATTAACTTTTAACTATAATAAACTTTTCACTCAAATGAAATTTTCACTCTATAGCGAAAATATTAGAAACTTAAATGAATTTTCACTGTAATGAAATTTTCGCTATAGTTAACTTTTCACTTAAATTTCTTCATACTGAATTTTTCATTATACCAGTACTGATATTTTCATTATACCAGTACTGAAATTTTCAAAAAAAAAAAAAAAAACAAACTGAATAAGTTCAAAAACATAAATTAAGTTCATACCGGATGTGAATACTGAAAGGAAGAGTTCCGAAAGAGCAAAGGATTCTCTCTGATCCTGTGCAGTTCGGACGAGGATTTGGAGTTGGCGCTGCTGTCGGCGGTGAGCTGAGCCATTCTGGCCCCCACCACCACCAAAGAACTATTCATCTCGTTCTGCTGCTTCCGGAACTTAGTACTGTACTTGAAGAAGTCGGCCGTCTCGTAGGGTTTGGTCTCCTCCCTGTAGGGTTGGAACTGCCCCACCTGCACCACCGTGCAGTTGCGGGGCGACTGGAAGGGCACCGTGAGGAAGGAACCGGAACCGGCGGAGGTGTTGTGTTCGCTGCTGCCGGGAGAGTGGTAGACCGAGGAAGTGGAGGGCGGGGGCGTCATGGGGTTGAGGGGGGACAGCGGGGAGAGGGGCGTGAGGGACTGCTTGCGGGGCGGCAGAGGTGAGTCCACGCACGACTCGTACCACTCCTTCTCTTTGGCTTTGGGGGATAGGTTCAGGCCGGCCATTCCGTTTACACTGCCAGAGCCCGCACAATTCAATGAGCCCTGACACCATAAAAAAAAAAAAATTTTGAATGATTAGAATTCGAAATGAAATTTAGAACTGTCAGAAAAAGAAACATTTTTAGAACAATAAAAAAAAAATCAAAAATAAGAAAATGAAATTTTAGAACTAGAAAAAAATGTTAGAACTAAAAAAAATTGTAGAACAAGAAAATGAAATTTTAGAACTGGAAAAGAATTTTAAAACTAAAAAAAAAATTTTAGAACAAAAAAAAAAATGTAGAACAAGAAAATGAAATTTTAAAATAAGAAAAAAATTTTAGAATTAAAAAAAAAATTTAAAAAAAAAAAAAAAAATGTAGAAGAAAAACTAAAAAAAAATTTTAGAACTAGAAAAAAATTTTAGAACTAAAAAAGTTTTAAAACTAGAAAAAAATTTTATACTAGAAAAAAATTTTAGAACTAAAAAAAAAATTAGAATTAAAAAAAAATTTTAGAACAAAAAAAATTGTAGAACAAAAAAATGAAATTTTAGAACTAGAGAAAAATTTTGGAACAAAAAAAATACAAACTGTAAAACCAAAAAAAAAAACGAAATTTAAGAATAAGAAAAGAAATTTTAGAACACAAAAAAAATTTACAACCAGAAATTTTTTTTAGAACAATTAAAACAATTTTAAAACTAAAAAAAAATTTTAAAACTAGAAAAAAATTTTATAATAGAAAAAAATATTAGAACTAAAAAAAAATTTTAGAACAAAAAAAA
Organism: Polydesmus complanatus; assembly: GCA_034692225.1. Classification (NCBI taxonomy): domain Eukaryota; kingdom Metazoa; phylum Arthropoda; class Diplopoda; order Polydesmida; family Polydesmidae; genus Polydesmus; species Polydesmus complanatus. The sequence goes on from JAQGAZ010003502.1 coordinate 5,761, forward strand.
AATGTAGAACAAGAAAATTTAATTTTAAAACTAGAGAAAAATTTTAGAACCCAAAAAAAAATTTACAACCCGAAATTTTTTTTTAGAACAATTAAAAGAATTTTAGAACTAAAAAAAAATTTTAAAACTAGAAAAAAATTTTATACTAAAAAAAAATATTAGAACTAAAAAAAAATTTTAGAACAAAAAAAAAATGTAGAACAAGAAAATGGAATTTTAGAACTAGAGAAAAATTTTAGAACAAAAAAAAAAAACTGTAAACCAAAAAAAAAAAAATTAGAACAACAAAAAAACGAAATTTAAGAATAAGAAAAGAAATTTATGAACAAGAAAAGAAATTTTAGAACTCAAAAAAAAATTTAGAACCAGAAATTTTTTTTTAGAACTAGTAAAATAATTTAGAATTAGAAACAGAACTTCAGTACCGGTACTCGAAATGAATTTTTAGAACGTGAAATTTTAGAACTATATTTTTGACCTATTCCAAACTGAACTTACCACATTATATTCCCTCCCGCTACCAGAAACGGAACCTGAACCTAGAGAAGTTCCCGAACCCGCAATGCTGTTGACCGACACTAAACTCAGAGTATGTTTCTGCGACAAATGATTCTGCACCTGCACCGGATGTTCAACCGTCCTCAACAAGGAATGAGGCGCGAGGTTCACCGGTCGCACCGCGCAATCCAAATCGTAATTATTAGTAGAACTCTGCTGTGGCTGCTGCCACCTACTTCCGGTTCTAACGGGCTGAGGACTGGCTTCCACCGACCTTTGCGCCCTCCGCGGAGAACAGTCGTACCTGAGGATGGGGAACAAGTTGTCGTGCGGCGGCACCGGATACGGCGACTTAAACACTTCCGTCTCCTCCACGATACTCGCCACCACTTGAGGAACCGGTTCCGCCTCGAACACCTCTTCCGCTTCCACTCCTCCTCCTCCGTCGGGGTAGTCCAGGTTGTCCATGCTGCGGGACTCGGTCTTCCTGGGCGCGCAACTGAACGCGCGGTCCAGGCTGCCGAAGTAGTTGTTCTGGGGCGAAGGCTGGAACCTGGAGGATCGACGCGAGGAAGGCCGCTCCTGGTTCTGCACCAGGTCGCTCCCCCTCAACTCGTCCAGTTCGTCCTGGCTGTAGAAGGCCTGGCTGGTCCTCTGCATGGGCACGTTGTACAGGCCGCGGCTCTCCATCAGCAGAGGAGCGTCGCACTTGCTGTGGAACGCGGGGCTGAACTTACCACTGGCTGGAAAGAAAAATGGCGGCGGATTAATCAATGTTTTTGGAGCGGTAAATATTCGCGCAAACAGAGTTTTACCAATTAAACACTCGCGCAAATGGAGTTTAAAGAAGGAAAAGATCATGTAAATGGGGTTTTTATGAAGTTAACAATAGCGCAAATGAAGTCTTATAAAATTAACATTCGCGTAAATGGAGTTTTATGTATAAAACAATCGCGCAGATGGAGTTTAAGGAAGCAAAAGCTCGCGTAAATGGTGTTTTATGTATTACACTATCGCGGAAATGGAGTTTAAAGAAGTAAATGTTCGCACAAATGGAGTTTTATCAACTAAAAATTCGCGTAAAAAGAGTTTTATGTATAAAACAATCGCGCAAATGAAGTTTAAAGAATTAAAAGTTCCCGCAAATAGAGTTTTATCAAATTAAAACTCGCGTAAATGGTGTTTTACGTATTACACTATCGCGGAAATGGAGTTTAAAGAAGTAAAAATTCGCGCAAATGGGATTTAATCAACTAAAAACTCGCGTAAATGAAGTTTTATAAATAAAACAATCGCGCAAATGGAGTTTAAAGAGGTAAAAGTTCGCGCAAACAGAGTTTTATCAACTAAAAACTCGTGCAAATGGAGTTTTATTAACTAAAAACTCGCGTAAATGGAGTTTTATGAATAAAACAATCGCGCAAATGAAGTTTAAGGAAGCAAAAACTCGCGTAAATAGGGTTTTATGTATTAGACTATCGCGGAAATGGAGTTTAAAAAGTCAAAGTTCTCGCAAATGGAGTTTTATGTATAAAACAATCGCGCAAATGAAGTTTAAGGGAGCAAAAGTTCGCGTAAATGGGGTTTTATGTATTACACTATCGCGCAGATGGAGTTTAGGGAAGCTTACTGGAGCTGCTCCTGTTGCTGAGTTTGTCGAAATCCGACTGTGACTTAGATTTAGTGCTGAAGGTTGGGAAGTGTTGGTTCCGGTAGGAGGACCTGGTCTGGTACACGGAACTGGGAATATACCCACCGGCCGAAAACCTGCTTTAGAGAAACAAACACATGATTTAGATTTGGGGGTTACATTCAAGACTTTGCACTTATAAAGGTGAAACAAGCCAAAAATTTCCACTTATACAAGTGAAACAAACTTACAATTTCCTCTTATTGAAGTAAAACCCCCCACTTATAGAAGTACAAAAAATATAAAGTTTACACTTAGGCCTATATAAGTACAAAATCTAACTTCCCACTTATAGAAGTTACAAGAAAATAAAATTCCCACTTATGGAAGTAATTCAAACCTAAAACTCCTACTTATATCAGTATAAATCTAAGGTCCCACTCATAGAAGTCCAAAAAATATAAAACTCCCACTTATATAAGTAAAAAACCAAAACTTCCCTCTAATAGAAGTAAAACAAAATTTCCACTTATAAAGTTGAACAATCTTAAATTCCCTCTTATTGAGGTAAAACAAACCTAAAATTCCCACTTATATAAGTACAAAAAAATCCAAATTTCCCACATGCATAGAAATAAAACAATACTATGGCTTCCACTTATAGAGGTATATTTTCCACTTATACAGTTAGTTCTCCCCTCCCCCTATGGAGGTTAAATATCTTTCCCACTTGTAACAATTTATAAAAACCTATTCACCCATACATCCCACTTAAAAAGGTTTTTCCAGCGACACTTATCGTAAAAATCAAATGGCATAAAAGTGCGAACCTGGAAGGACTTATGTTCCTGGAACCGGCTTGAATGATGAGCCTGGAATCGCTGGTGGGAGTGGAAGGAGAACTCCTGGAGATGGAAGTGCAGGAGGAAGCCAGAGAACGAGGAAGTTCCGATAACAACGCCGTATCACACACGGCTTGTCCATTAGACTAGAACCAAAAACCAAAAAAAAAACATATATTAGTTCTAAAACAAAAATAAAAACTTTCAAACCAAAAAAAAAAAAAACCAAAACAAAAAAAAAAAATTCCAAAAAAAAAAAACAAATTCCAAAAAAAAAAAAAAAAAGTTCCAAAAAAAAAGTTCCGCGTTTTCTACTCACCTGCAACGAGATGGAAATTCGAAAGCGAGATTAAAAAAAGTGCAAATTTTTTTTAAGAATTTATAAAAATTGTAATTTATTTACACAAAATGTGAGCGTTTGTGACTAGTAGTATTAAAGTATTAAAAAAAAAAAAATTGGAATAAGTTCCAAGTTCTTAATAGTATTAATATATATTTTTTTGTACGCTTCGTGTGTTAAACCATTGACTCGAATAGAAAGGAATGTGACGTTTTATAGGTGGCGAGGAGGAGGTAACTGGCCGAATGACTAACCTCGTCATGCACGTGGTCGCTGCTGATTTTGGAGGATTTGCTGGAGCAGGGAGTGCTCGGGGTGAGCGGAGTGGTGGCCGGACTCAGGCTCACTCCGTCCATCAGGCTCAGTAGGTCAGCGTCATCTATCAAAACAAATTCGATAAACAATCCATTAATATGAGGGTCATAAAGTTTAGGATGAAGAGAGCGGGATAAATGGGGGTCCCCTCTGCAAGTGGTTCACCTCTATAAGTGGAAAGGACAGGCTATTTTATCTCTATAAGTGGGAAATTTAGACCATTTTAAAATCAATAAGTGAAAAATTTAGGCATTTTAACCTCTGTAAGTGGATAATTTAGACATTTAACCTCAATAATTGAAACATTTAGACATTTTAACTTCTGTAAATGGAAAATTTAGACATTTTAACCTCTGTAAGTGGAAAATTTTGACATTTTAATCTCTGTAAATGGTAAATTTAGACATTTTAACCTCAATAAGTAAAACTTTTAGACATTTCAACCTCGGTAAGTGGAAAATTTAGATATTTTAACTTCTGTAAGTGGAAAGATTTATCTCTATAAGTGGGAAATTTAGACGTTTTAACCTCAATTAGTGAAAAATTTAGACATTTAACCTCAATAATTGAAACATTTAGACATTTTAACTTCTGTAAATGGAAAATTTAGACATTTTAACCTCAATAAGTAAAAAATTTAGACATTTTAACCTCAATAAGTGAAACTTTTAGACATTTCAACCTCGGTAAGTGGAAAATTTAGATATTTTAACTTCTGTAAGTGGAACAATTTATCTCTATAAGTAGGAAATTTAGACGTTTTAACCTCAATTAGTGAAAAATTTAGAAATTTTAACCTTTGTAAGTGGAAAATTTAGACATTTCAACCTCAATAAGTGGAAAATTTAGACATTTAACCTCAATAATTGAAACATTTAAACATTTAACCTCAATAATTGAAACATTTAGACATTTTAACTTCTGTAAATGGAAAATTTAGACATTTTAACCTCAATAAGTGAAATATTTAGACATTTCAACCTCTAAAAGTAGAAAATTTAGACATTTTAACCTATGTAAGTGGGACATATAGAGTAGTTTATCTCTTTTAATTCATAAGTGTTTTCTATTTTACTTCTATAAGTGATAAGTGAGGGATACTTTTTACCTCAAATGGAGTGTGAAAAACCTACGTAAGGGTTCCTCAGCTTATTGAAGGGGCCCACTTATCTAGTTAGGATTGTTAAGAGAGGTAGCTTAAGTGTTTCTCACCGGCGGAAGTGACGGAGGGTCTGGGCTGCTTCTTCTTGATGAGTCCCCTCTTCTGGTTAAGTAAGCTCTTAGCTGCCGCCAACTTAAGTTCCAGACTCTTGAGTTTGGCCTGCGACTGTTTGTAGCAGATGATGCGCTGCTTCCGCAGGCTCCGCTTGGCTCCGGCGTCGTTGGCCAACCTCAGCGCCGCACTGGCGATCTTGCTCTGGATCTCGAACTCCAGTTCCAAGTCCGCCAACTCCTCGCCCTGCACCGAACAGTAATAGAATCAGATTAGAACGCCAGGGCATTACAAAAATCATACATGTAAATTGAATCAAACTTTACAAAAAATTGAATCAAACTTTTCAAAAAATTGAATCAAACTTTACAAGAAATTGAGTTAAAATTCTTAATTTATTGAACCAAACTTTACCAAATATTGAATCAAACTTTACTAAATATTGAATCAAACTCTAGTAAATATTGAATCAAACTCTAGTAAATATTGAATCAAACTTTAGTAAATATTGAATCAAACTTTACTAAATATTGAATCAAACTCTAGTAAATATTGAATCAAACTTTAGTAAATATTGAATCAAACTTTACCAAATAGTGAATCAAACTTTACTAAATATTGAATCAAACTTTACTACTGAACTAAACTAACGGTATATAAAACATTAAATCAAACTTTTTCCAAAACTTGCATCAAACTCTATAAAATATTGAATCAAACTTTTTAAGAAACTTAATCAAACTTTATAAAATATTGAATCAAACTATAAACGTTAATATAACGTTAATATAAAACGTTACTAAATATTAAAATAAACCATTAAATAACTGGCTCAAACTTTTAAATAACTGACTCAAACTTTTAAATAACTGACTCAAACTTTTAAATAACTGACTCAAACTTTTAAATAACTG
>JAQGAZ010003503.1:0-11507 GCA_034692225.1 Polydesmus complanatus
GTTGAAATTTTGAATTAAAAACCTGGGTTTTCTATCAAAATTCAAATCTTGCGTGCATTTTGAGACACCCTATATAAAAAAAATCAAACGAACGTTAAAAATGTTTTTAAACCGAAAATTTCTTCCGAATTATCTAATTGCACATTCATCACGTACACGTAGCTGACGAGTTTTTTTTTTAGAAAATAGCCATTAGACAGCCGAAAACAAAAAAAAGGAAGGAAACGGCAATATTTTTTCACGAAGACACCACTTAAAATTACAATCTCGTTACACCAAAGATTCTTTGTTAACATAGAAGGTTAAAAGTGGCACAAACCAAACTCGGTAATGTTCATTTTCAAGATTGGCGCCACGTCTTTCACTCTCTTTCTCTCCCGGCATCATATCGTCTCTGTCCCGCACACCACACTACGTCCAACAACCGATCATTATTTACATTTCCCCCCCTCCTTACCCACTGCATTTTTTTTTTCTTCTATTGTTTCACCTACTATCCTTCTCTCAATCTGTGTCTAAGCAAATGCTGTATGACAACTGCTCGTTTGGCTTCTGACTTCTGTTTTTCCAAAACGTGACTCGAAGAATTAGACTCCGTCGGTAATGCTCGCTCGCCACATTCATTCCGAAGTTGGCATTAAGAAAGAGCGAAAGAATGGGAAAGAACAACGTGCTAAAGTATGTGTAAGTAAAAAAAATGGTGATTACAACGAGTGTTTAAGTAAAGAAAAAAAAAAAAGGTGGTTGAAACAGAACGAGACTAGGCTTTTAGGTGATTGAACCGACGAAGAGCTAAGCGATCGAGGAAAAGCGAAGGCCCCACCACTACTTCGTTTTATAAGTCTGACCTTGAGAAGCCTTCAAGTATTCGGGCTACGGGTTCAACCACGCTCACCTTTATATCTACAGGTAGGCGTTTTAAAAGTACTGCTTGTACATCAGGTATGCGAACATTATTTGAACCTGACTTCACCGTTTTTCATCTTTAATCACTAAAAAAAACTAATATTTGAAAAACTTTCGAAACTAATGCTGTCTTCTTCACCTGTGATCATACCTTGCTAATTATTTCAAAAAATATTATAATTATTATTCGTGATGCTTTTCAAAATGTCTTGAAACGATTATTCTGAACTAATTACTGTATCTTGTTTTATTTTTAGTTTTTTTTTTTTTTAAGATAGCTTCATTTTTATGGTCAACTCTTTTTTTTAAAAAAAACTCCATTGATAATTAATCAATACCGTATAAATTAATTTAAGGATAATTATTATTACCGGTACTATTTTTTTTTAAAAAGAAATATTGTATAAGTTCACTACCCAACCGTTATCAAACCTTACTTTCTATTTTATTACAAGTGCATTTAGTAAAATACTTATTAAAAAATTGTTTTGTCTCATTTTTTTTTAATGTACCCTACTTAATCGATTGGGAGAAATTACTGGGGTGATTACTCTCATATTGGAAATCGACTGGAAAAAAATTGTCACGTTTTAGATGAAAAAGAAGTTAAATAAAGAAATAAAAAATTTCTAAACGCAATATTATTACCGTACTGCAATGTACAGTACTCACATTTCTTTGCTTTGCTGTATTGACAAATATGTAAGGCCAACAGTTTGTATTTTGATGAACGAAGAGAATAATCTTCGCGATGAACAAAACGAATTCCGTAAGATTAAAAAAAAAACAATTCTTTAACGAAGCATCAAATTACCTAAACCAAGATAAACTCTGGAACAAATACGACAACGCAGATGCAACTCTCACTCATTCTTTATTTCAAAAAATACTGTATTTGCCCAAAATGTCTCTCTACCACTTGACCGACTTTTTCTCCGCTATTTTATAATAACAGTTAGATGTTCTTTTTTTTTAAAAAAAAAAAAAATGATAAAAATCGCCATTATTGTTCCAAAAGAAACCTTAATTGATCTTAATACCACTTGTTTCAAGGAAACATTAATTTGATAAAGCGTAACGTCATAAAGTCTATCTCGGATACGGTTAAAAATCATCATAAAGTCCAATTTTCTTCGCCAATAAATAAGGTTAAAACTTCAGAAAAAATACAAAAACAGGCGCCACTTTAAGCGTGACCAATCAAACGCGCCTGCGCACAATTGCTTCATCTCGTAATGCAATAAACCCTCGTTTCAACGAACTCGGATATAACGAACGAATTTGCGGGTCTCCGGAAAATCCCATTAAAAATTTAATGTTCATTGCCACTCTCCTTATAACGAAAAACTCCGTTATTACGTAGAAGGAACTACTTTTTGCCTCTCAAAAAGGTGAATTTCTCGGTTATTACGAAATGTCGATTATAACTTTTTCCGCATTTTTGCTAGAATTTCGCCATTATAACTACATTATTTTTACTGTATTATGATCAATAAAGTGCCAAAAGTGACGATTAAAAACCCTTTTTTATTTTTACCGTAATTCCTGAATCAGGAAAATACAGTACACTTTGCTTTTGCCTCCTCCCCCCTCCCCTCCCCCTTTTAAAAAAATCACAATTTCGGACATGTTGATAATTGATGGAAACGGGTACCAGGAAAAGTATTCAGTCGTCGGAAGGAAACGACCGAGGGTAAGATCTAAAACAGGATGTTCCAAAAACTCTCTCTCCCAAAAACTAATAATTGTTAGTTGTGAGTTATCTTCGTGCGACAAGAAAATTAAACTGGCGCCTAGACATTTTCTTTTATTTACGCTTGATTGCAGACCCATCACATAATTGGCAAAGATTAACCAATTAATTTGCACTGGAGACGAGAGAAAAGTCAAAGTGTAGACGACAGTTCACTCTCTTAAAGCTTTCATTCATTTCAAAATAGAAAGAAAAAAATATATAGAACGCAATGATCTAGTGTGTACATTGCTTGACCATAGTTGGCAGACGATGATAATGATAGCATCAACAGATGTCAGATTACTGACTGACCGATTCCGTCCTCGGACACCACCACCCACTATCACTTGAGGGCCTGCATAGATCAAATAACACTCTCTTGTCAATTAAAAAAAATATCGCACCCTTTTTCTTATTTTGACGTCATAGATATTAAAATTACTGTATTTGCCCGAAAAAAGGGTTTCGCTATCTGTTCAATGCTTTGAGTGACTTTGTTTAAGCTCATGGTTGACGAACTTTTATGAAAAATAAATTTAATTGATTTATTGAGCATTAAACAAGTATTAAAAGATAGGATCATTCAAGTTAAATATCAAATATGCATTATAGTAAATATTTGTACAGCATATGGAAATGTAAGGAAATGGGGGAATCTATTTTAGAAGCAACCTAAAGAAAAAAAATCGTTAATTTTTGTATTGAACCTAAACATATTAACCGGTCAAAATTAATTTGCTTTTCAATATTGATTCAAAGATGAAATATTTTTATTTTAATAAAATCCTTTTAAAATCATAGATTTAGCAATAGCCTACTGTACAAGAGCTTTATATTAAATTTCTTTAAATCTCCACTGTATTCGATTTCTTAAATTCTATCTTTTAATTTTTCCTATCAGTAATAAATGAATTTTTTTTTAGCTACATATTTATTTTAAAGTTACACATAATGGACTAATTTTTAGGATGAAACTGAATATGTAGTATTTTTCCTTTAAAAAACTTGTTTTCACCAAACCGACAGCCGTAAAAAATCATAAACATTCTTATCTCGTTTAATATCAGTAATTTCGGAAGAAGAAAAAGAAGAGAAAAAAAAAATGTTTGCATAGGGAAAGAGAAGAAAATAGAATCGTATTACCCGTAAACATTATACTCACCGGCATATGTGTTGCCAACATAAAATAATGATACAGCCTAACTATATAACATGACTAAGCCGCCGATAACATCGTACAAAGTTCATTCAAGTAACCCTAACCACTTTTTTATTTTGCAATTTCAACTAATAAGACTCTAAATCTAGCTCATTCACTTCCCTGTTTTATCCAGATATTATATGAAAAAGGTTATTATACATGTACATCTGCAAATTTAATTATCGATCCAATTACCGTAGCAATACACGTCGGTGCAGTGCAGTCATTTAGCGTTTTGCTTGGAGGTGAATCGCACGGCTATATAATTGACGTTAATACGCCAACACAATCGCAAATCTAAATTATGCCTTGCGCCGGTAATAATCATCGAACGAGCGCTAGTTGCGTGCGAGAGTGAGTAAAACGCGAGGTGCGCCGAAGAGTTAGTGCACGAGGAGATAGTGCAGGAGTAGGGGCCGAAGACCGGATTGGATCAAAGGTCGGATGAAGCAACGCTGTTTCATTTCAACATAGGTACTGGATACGACTCGGTGCGTGGCGGAGATCGTGACGTGTACTGTGCCGTCGGAACCCATCTTTCCCCACACCCTAGTTCGTTTTAAACTGTTATTCAGATCCCCATGATGATGGAATTTCTCATTCCCCCCAAAAACCTGAGGGTCACTTTATATTCAATAGAATAATCCTCCCATTAATAAAGAGAATAATCGTCACAGAAAAACTATTATTGCGGAATACAATATAAACAATATCACCGGTATTAATATGCGGTAAGCGTACCATTTCATCAGGTGACCACATTTAAATTCATTTTTCTACGATCGGTTCGTTCAAATATCGATTCTGTATTTCCGCAAATTAATCAGCTTTCAAAACATTTTTGTGATAAGAAATTGATGTCAAAAGTGTTAACCGCTTTTGACATTATCGTTCAAAAAATTAAAATAAAAATGTCAAAACTGGTACATATTAATGACATTTTCAAATCAGTTTTTTTTTTTATTATTTTTATCAGGGAGGAGAACGTACCCGTAAAAGAAATGTACAGTACATGTACTTTGATTTGAGAAGTATATTAATCGTTACCGGTAAATCGAGGTTCATTCGAATATGTTGTAAATTTGGACGATCGATTTGGAAAAACGTTATAACGAGATTCAGCTCCATATTTCTTATTATAAATTCCATCAGCAATATATGCCCACAAAATAAAAATTGGAGAATTTGGAAAGCAAATATTCCATGCAAAACCAACATTGAGTTTCATTAACTACTCGAAGCACGCAATTATCGTTGCAAGTGGGCGAACGGGAAAAACGAGATAACCTCATCTAATCATAATAATATACCCTCCTATTTATATTCTTTTTTTACCAAACATACCCTCCCCATACAAAAAATTAACCATATTAAATGCGGTAATTTTACGAGCCAAATTAAGCGTAAGAAAAACAAATATCCCCGTGTACAAATAAACAAATAATTATTTTTTTAGGTGAAGATAGGTCAATTTAATGATCGGCCTAAATACCTTTTTTTTATTCTATCAGCTAATGAAGTGAGTCTGAGATATCTTTTATAAGTTATGCTACGCGCATGTAACCTAATGACAAACCCTCGTTATTTTCAATTCCTAAGTACTTTTCAGTTTGTGTGCTGTTTCAATTCGGATGAAGGTATTTACAATAAGAATCGTCTATTTACTTCCTGTTGCTTAATGGAATTACTTGTACGGTATTAATGGTAAACATAATTCTCAGCATTTTATTTTTCTGATAATGCAACTTAGAAGAGAGAGATAGATGCAGATGCATATCTTTATCTGACATTAAATTTAACTCAACTAAATTATTATCATCAAGTTTATGACTTTGCCAAAAAAATATATATAAATAAATAAAAGATAAGAAAAATACAAAAAATATGGAGTTATCTACGAATTTCTAAATCAATTTTAAGAATATTTTACGTTTTTTTTTTCCCGATATAGCAAGTAGATTTATTTCGGTCGATGTCACATTATTGTGCTATCAAAGGCTATATAAACAAATGGTAAATAAATGACAAATTCGAGGAAAAACTGTTAAAAAATACTTAATCGTTGGCTTACAACCGATGTTAAACTTAAATAAAAATAAAAAAAACCGTTTTTCCTCAATAAATCTGTCATACAAATGCAATGGTGCGCGACGTTAAAATTGCTCAAATTTGTCACCAACAACAACAAAAAAAATTCGGAATTTTCGTGTTAACAGATGTTTTGTAATTAGCATAACCAAATTTTTCAATCTTTTCGACCTCTCTGTGTCCTAAAAACAACTTTAAAATGCAAGGTTAAAATATTATACTGTATACAGTACATCTTAATGTTTTTAAAAAAAAATATAAATACAGTTTTCTATTCTGAGATTTTTAAAGTACTGTACATAGTATGTAGCTCATATTGAAACGATAAATCTGGTTTTCACCAGACCACAAAATTTATTATAGAATTAAAATTGACAAATCGAACATAACTAAAATAATAAGCTTAACTAAACTAATACTGTAAACCCCTTTTCAAAAGGCGAGAGAATATCTACAAAAAGAAGTTAATTACAGATAATATGTAGAGATCAAAGCCTAAGTAGTCATATTCATACTAAAAATATACCTATATATAAGAAAAAGCTAAAGAAAAATAGGAAAAGAATTAAAGACCTTAGCAAAACATGAGAAAGAAACGTTTATTCGATCGATCACGATTACGTTTTCATTTTTTTCCTTATACGTATGTTCCTAATACGATGAAAGAAGAAAAAAATATATTCTTCCCCATTTGGCAACGTGATATTATATCCCAGGTGAAAGAATACTTCGAACATGAGATGTCATCATCATCATCCAAATAAAGAAAGAAAAAGGGAGGATAAAAAAAAATCGTCATTTATGAAAGAGCTATCGATACTCTAAAAACCATCAATCTCACTTGAAATTCACGTCCTTCCTCGCACATGCACCCACACGAAAACGTCTCAATCGCGCACGCGGAGTGTGTGCTCACGTATGACACTCGAAATCCGCCAATCCGTGAAAGAAAAAGAAAATTTTTTTTAAAAAAAAACAACCACGGAATAGATAGAAATAACTTGTAATTTATGATCAAATCATGTAAGGCACTTAAGAGGTATTAATACGCTCGATTAAGTTGCAATTAAACCAAGCGCATGAGATTTCTCTTTGACTTACTCAACGAACATCATCTTCAAGTCAATGGGATCCCCCAAACTTTTACGCCACTACACCCCCCCCCCCTCTCTCTCTCTTCGATTAAAGCCGGCTTCATAGTTTTACAAATCAAAATAACAACTAAATAAATAACGCGTTACTATTTGGTGATCGAGCTATTTAACCTCCCGGATTTGCCGCAACGTTCGCAATAACAACTTAATAAGCTGTAAAACTATTCAAGAGCTTACTTATTTTTCTTTTCATCGCTTGAGTAATGAAAATCATTTTTAAATGCGAATTTAACATTAATCTAAAGCATTAATCAAAATCAAACATCGCAAAGACTTGGTTGCTGAACAGATAAACAAATCAAATACTGTGGAATTTTTCTTATTTAAAAGGATTTCCATGTACAAAGTTTCAACTTGATCTTAATAATACTGTACTATTAAATATTTTCGAGATTCCAGGATGGTTAGAAAACAAAATCCCGAACTTTATAAGTTATTAAAATTATCTTTCAAAATTATCAAAAATTTAATACTTTTGGCCGGTTCAGGATTTTGGCTGTCGGAATTCTAAAATAGACATGGATTTTATTTATGAGGCGACGAATAATAATCATTGCGTTTTCATATTTAATGTGCACTTCAATGAGTTCACTGTCACTTAATGGGTAGACGACAGTGAATTCATTGAACTACGCATTTAATATGAAAGAACAATTATTCGTCGCCTCATAAATAAAATCTCTTGTCATCTTCCCCATTAATACATCTTACTCATTGAACTTGAACACTTCTTCACCCCCACCAACATTTAGTTAACTTATTTTCCAACAAGGGAAATAAAATTAATGGATTTAATATCATAACACTGAAATTTAATACAAATAATCGATCCTAATCGAGAAAAAAATTTATGTTCGCTTCTACACGGTACATCAATAATATTCTAATAATTCGCGTATCTCGGTCGTCTCAGTTCAATTGACCGGCTCATTTTTTCCCCCCGACTCTCGATCCGTTTAGCTAAGTGAGAATTGTAATATGCTTGTTCAACCACGCAAATCGACACAAGAAAAACATTCAGTGTCACCGCAATGTACCTTCAACAAAACCACCGCAAATATAAGATAGAGAGAATAAAAAAAATATATTATTATGCTCGTAAGATTCTCGATGTTATTTTTCTTAATAAATGCGGTCGGCCCATAAAGCCTGACGTTTATCCAGCTGACAGCTGAAACGATTCGTGACCGCTTTCGTTGACAATGAATAGCTTTACACCACATTTACAGCACTGTATACATTTCGCACATATGAAACACATCCCACATTAAACAATCATGAACAAATAAACTTTTTATGTAGAATAATAATATGCACAGAAAAATGTTTGTAGACAAACTGGCATAAAAGAATAAAAAAAGAAATACGCGCATGAAAATTCTTGGCAAATAAAACATCAAATCACAAAAATGTTTTGCGGAGTTTATCTCTTGCATCACCAAACCCGATTTAATTTAAATATTCGTGCTCTAAACATAAACTCGAGTTCGTTAATTTATTTCGTCTTTTAACGCAAAAATGCAGCAGCCTTAAAGCATAATGAAGACAAAAATGTATTTTCGGAGTTTATTTAAAAGAAATGAAGGAATGTTTGAGCAAAAATATATATATATATATATTTTGCTTTTGATATAAGCTTAAAACTTACGCAGGTGCATCATAATTGTTCTTTGACTGCATTTTTATGTCAGTGAAGCTTTTGTTTACAAGCTGTTTTAATCCGTTATCTCTCTTAATCAATGATATATTCGGTAAATAACTGTAAAAACCAGATAAATAAAAAGGAAAAAAAAACCCTCCAACGGAGATTTCCAATTAAAAAAAAAAATGTTATTAAAAGCTAAAGGAAAGTACAGTACCGTACTATATAATTTGGTAATTTGAAAAAAAAAATATCAGTTTCACAATCTAAACTTTACTTTTAATTAGTGTTTTGGCTATACGCATTCAATAATACCAGTTAATATTTTGGGTATACAGTAATTATATACAGTAGTTTATGAATGTAATAATTGCCAACTTTTTCGCTCCCAAATAAAAAATTGTAACACGAATTAATCAAAATAAAAATTAAAAGTCTTCCATTGACAAGTTAGGCGCGAAACGACATGTCACATATGAAATCGGCGTAGAAAAAATGTATGATTCAACTACCGGTACCAAACAAAAAAAAAGTAATAATCAAACTTGTATAAGCCATTATAATTATTTGCAATAATATTGATAAATCACTAGTGTAGACAATAGATGTCACAATTTCGTGACACATACCGCGTTACGAAACGCCAGCCATTACTTGCCAAATTTTTATAGAACTTAAAATAATTGCTAAATATAAAGAAATAAATGATAAATTAGCTTACCATGGAAACTTGCAAAGGAGATGTAGTTCCGTTTGAAAATGCATACGGGGTGACAATACACGTGTATCCCATATTAAAAGGCCTTTCATGGCTGATCGGCTCAACCTTACCTAAAATACCGAAAACAAATAAATAAAAGTACATTTTAAATTGGAAAGAAGAATTAAAAGTTTATGCTTTTTTTTTTATTGTTACGGCTGCAAATAAAAAAAAGCGACAATACAAGCAGCTGAGTGTGACTTAGAAATAGATTCGTCAAATGCTCGCGCATCACATACAGTATTAACAATTAACTTTTATTAAACTCAAAACTCCCACACATCGTTCAACTTGAAATAACATCAGTTGAATACTGTACATGTATAACAAAACCAAGTACTATACCAGTTGATAAAAGAAGATTAACCCTCACATATGTGCTAGTATTATGTAAAACTCAAGTCTTCGAAATTGGAATGCGTGAAAATTGGCAACAGTTTTACAAAGACAAAATAATAACAGTGTGGCGATTCGACGAGGATTTAATGCTACTCGTACTTTGACTGACACATGCGCGCTACCCATTCACAGCCTATTCAGGATATTTAAATGTCAGTTTACAATACGCATTGCAATTAATTTGCTACTTTCTACTTCATTCAAAAGTTACATTACTTAATGCTGCTTTTTGTTAGCTTTTTTTCTAAGATTCTTTTTTCTTATTACCGGGTATTACTATTACCGTGTTAAAATATTAAGTTGTCTTAAAGAAATTCTTTAAAGCAGTAAACTCGAAAATCTTGTACATTTTCAATCCTTTAACAATTTTTGTTAGAAATAAATCCGTTGAATTTTACTAAACCTAAGCTAGATCCTTTAAAATTTAAAGTACATGTACGGTATTTTATTTTTACATTTTCAAAACGATTACCCGGTAGAGTTTTTGCTGTATTGCGTTATTTAAAACTTAATTCCTGTTCAACATAAATAAGATTTTAAACCTAGTACTGTGTGCGAGAGCCACGATGTTTTTGAATACTTATTATTAAAAAGCTATAGCTAAAATAAATTCATAAAGTTAATATCTGGCTGATGGAAATAAAGAAAATGTCATTCCCAGCTTTACTGAGCAACAAAAAGGGGGCCAATCGAGAATTATAATTCTTAAAAGACATTTTGTATGTTGAGCATTTTATAAATTACATTATGACATTTAATATTACATTGCGGCAAAGAAAGCAATTTATCAACTTACGCCCAAATTAAAAATTGTTTATACTCGTACGAACGTCAATTAAACATCCTTGAACTTAAAAAATTTAACTACGGTACTGGTACTGTTAGATGATTTCTTCATAATCTCCGTATCAAATTCGCCACATCCATCATTTTAATTTAGTTTTCGGTGAAAGATAAAAACCCAAAATATACAAATAGGTTTAGGGGTAGAATTCGCAAAAAGTTTTAATAAAATTTAAAGTGTAATTTGGTACCAATTTGTCAGGAAGGTAAAGTAAACTCGTTTTTGAGCTACAGTAATTGTTTTATTAAAATATTTTTGTTCCCTTTGAATGTACAGTTTCCTTTTCCCACTATACTGTAGATTAAATTGAGCACAGGTGCAAGTTTTTCGTCAAATAACAACGTGTAAATTAAGTACATGTACAAGCTTGACCTGAACCATTTGATTTTGAAACAAAATAGCCCCAAAAAAATAAATTGGAAACGGATTTAAAATTTTGACATAAAATTTAAAGAAAAAAAGGGTGAAAAGCATACGGAACTCCCAATTACAGTATAACGTTGACAAGAAAAAAGACCAAATATATGCAGAGTACATGTCCATGTAAAAGAAAAGAAAATACTGTAATGTAAAGAACAAAATCCAAAGGTCCTAGATAATCTCTCAATCACGGAAAAAGTTAATGCTCACAGAGACACATCCCATGTTGATGATTGGAAGAGAAAGAGACAAAGCAATGAGTGGGGTGCAGAATGAGGTGCATACAGTAAAAACCGGTTATAGTGCGATTCAAGGGACCAAAGAAAAATCGCACTATAAGCGGGATCGCATTATATAC
>JAQGAZ010003504.1:0-11504 GCA_034692225.1 Polydesmus complanatus
CATGTAGAAAACTGATTGCGCTATTTAAAATAATAATAAGTAGGGTGATATTTTCGTAAATTTTTAATTAAAAATAATTGAAAAAAAAAATTAAAAAGTCACAAAATTGAGTTATTAGTTTTGAATATAATTACGAAAAAATAATAAAACATTTTTCTTAAATATTTTCTCTTGAGGTAATTGAATTATTTTTTTTTTTAAATAAAAATAATAATAATAAACCTTCCATGGCCATTTTTTTTCTTCTCCCCCCTAAGAAATAACTTTAAGTTAATAGAGAAAAGTGACAGCTTCAGGTTGAAAGGTTAAGGTACTTTTCAGAATTAGGTGAAAAGTATTTTTTCGTAAAGAAAAAAAAAAATCGAATGGAAAGAAACAATAGCAGCTAATTTATTTCGAAAAAATAACAAAAACTCGCACCGTTTAACATTTTTCTCTTGTGTTTTCATGGCCAGTGCAATAATGACGTCACTACGGTTTAGCAGGGTAGTGCACATATAGGAGGAGGAGGGCTGCCATATTGGAATGTTAGCGGGCGCGCTATAGAATGGGTGGGTGGGAGAGAAATGTATAAAATGATAATAATTAAAATCCCCCCCAAAAAAAAGAAAAAAAAAATTAAAAGAAAAAAAAGTAGTAGATCAGGTCAGTGACACACATCAACTTTCACTTGTTTTCACTTGTGAAACGGAAAAAATAAGCTCCTCCCACATCTACTCCGCCACCATCTTGAATATGGCAGCCGTAGAAAACGCCGCCTGGGCTATCATCTGTCCACATATATATAAAGCGATAGGTGCGAGCGAATTAAACACTCAGTCCCAGCTTTCAAGAGTAAAGTAGTAAGAAAAAATAACAAATTTTTCAGGTTTCTTTTAATTTCTATAAATCTTCAAAATGCGTCAAGTGGTAAGCAAGCACTTTTAACTTTAAAATTTTTCTTTTCTTTTAATAATTTTTAAAACTGTTGTTTAAAGAATTTGAATTTCGCGCTATTTTAATTTTTTTTAAGTTAATATTTTTTTAATTTTCCATAAAAAAAAAAGATACTATTCATTTTAAAATAATAAACATTTTTTTAATATAATTACTTTTTTTTTTAAAAAAAATGCAATAATAATTTAGAATTAGCTTTTGGTCGTTTCATCTTCCTTGTAAATCAACAACTAAGTTGGAAAACATTTCGAAATTATTTTTAAAAATAATTTTTTTTTTGCTTTTCTTAAGTTTTTATAATTTAAATTTAAAAATATTGAAAGCAAAAATACTAATTCAATTATTATAATTGTCAAGATCTGTATGCTGTTGTTGGTGTCGGCAAGCATGTGCCTTCCCGCTCCTCAAACTCCTACCTTCTTTTTCACCAACCCAAATGTCCTAAGCCTCAGCCCACCAGCCCTCCCTCAACCCGCTCAATTCCAAGCCGCTCCAGCAGCAGCTCCCGCTCCGGCCCAGAACCCCGTCTTCACCGCCACTCAATTCCAAGCCCAGGACGGATTAGGCCAGTTCCGCTTCGGATTCGCCAACACCGACGGTCAGGTAAAAACGGAATTTCGTAACGCTGACACTGTAGTCGGCATGTATCGATATATTAGTCCGGAAGGAATTCCGATTGAAATGTCTTACGTGGCTGATAAAAACGGTTTCCAGGCCACCCCAGTCCAAGCCGGACAAGTCCAGGCTGCCCCAGGAGCACCGGCCGCCGCACCAGCTACCGGTCCAGTAGTCCCACCCGAATTGGCCCAGGCTCACGCTGAAGCTAACTTCCGTCTGGCTCAAGCTTACCGAGACGCCGAGGTTCGATTGGCTGCCGCTAAGCAAAAGGCTGCCGCTGAGGCTTTGGCCAACGCCATCGCTGGACAACAGGCTGGAGTTCAAGCTGCGGCTGAGGCTGGACAAGCACAAGCCGCCCAAGCAGCGCAACAACCTCAAGCCCAACAACAAGCACAACAACAAATTGTTGGCTTCCCCATCTCCCTTTTCCCCACTTTCGGTTAGATCATTTTATATTATGATGACGCCAAATTAAGCAATTATTCGTATTGTACAAATTAGAATATTTACAAAATGATATTGATGACGTAAGTGATAAAAGAAAAATTATTAATTATAAAAAAAAAAATTATTAAAAAGTCATATCAATGTATTATCAAACATTATAATGCTATTAAATAAATAAATGATGCCAATATGAATTATCTTGTTTTAATCATTTTTTTTTTCTTCGTTAATTATTTGCCTTAATATCTTAACGTTTTTAAAATAAACCAACCGCATTTCCGGCAAAGTTAATAAACCGCAATTTATGAGGACAATGATAAATGAAAGCGTTTTTGGTAATTTGCAAAGTAGTTGATATAACTATTAAGATAATTAGCATTATGTCAAAAAGTATGTGTGTCAAAGAAAACATCAAACACGATTTTAAAAAAATAAATTTAAAATTGTAATTATTTGCATTTTGTTACGTCATTCATTATCGATTTAATAAAGATAAAAATGTAAAAGAAAAGAAAAAAAAAAACTCGATGACACAATAGATAATATATACTCGTATAAGTCTTAAAGACTTAAAACGTTCGTTTAAAAAACTATTTTTCTGCTCCGCTTAAAATTTATTATTCTTAACCAACAAAAAAATGGTTAAAAGCGAGGACAAGACAATTTTTGCCTTAATTGGCCACATTATTAGTGTTTTTCTATCGAAAACACAAAATTTCGACCTACATTTTTTTTGTTGCAAAATTTAAGATCGAAAAAACTAATAACATAAATTAAATCGCAGTAAATTTTATTTTATGCATTAGTAAATACTGTAGTAATAAAAACTTAAAAAATTAAAAATTGAGAATAAAAATTGTTTTTTTAAAAAAAAAAAAGAAAAAAAAGTGGTTAAGAAACCGCTAATCTTTTATTCACCTAGACTAATTTCTCCGATTAATTCGCTCTTTTATGTTTGAGATAGGACTAATTAATTACCATTCATCACACGTTCAGTAATAAATAATTTAAAAAAAAAAATAAAAAGTAAAAAAGTAAAGAAAAATGGGAAATAATTAAAGTTTCTAATTAAATATTGTGTTGGCCTTTGTACGTCCTTGCCCACACTATTTCCAGCAAATATTTCACCTTTTAATGTCAACGGTTTTAATCTGTGCACATGCAACACCCGTGAAACCAACCTTGTTATTTGCATACAAAACCGGTGCATGAGCCATGTGCCCAACCTATAGTAACCTAAACCCTCGCAACCTCAACCTTTATTCACCTGCGGACAGCTATCCGGAAATTCAAACCAAATTGGCGCCACTCAATATTACACTTGTTATTTATTTCTCGCAAAAAAAAAAAAAAAAAAATACAGTAATAACAAGAAAATAATAAAAAAAAGTACAAGCCGGTACTAAGCCCGGTGTATTGTAACCTTGGGTCCTTATCTGTCGTATTTTTTGTCACCTTTACTCATAGTCTACATTTTAAAATCATTCACACGCATTTTCGTATCCGGTTAGAAACAGCAGTTAACGTATCGTATGCACACACCTAACGCATGCATAACCCAATTAACCAATATTTTAAAAAATAAATAAGTAAAAAAGTACAAGCTTATAATTATATCCGAGAAATCTAATTAACATTGAAACTAGCATAGTCATTTTATGATACAGTAACTTACATGTCAACGTTGCTGCTGTAGTATACATTTAACTTAACATATTAATCTGAATTTTTAAAGCTCAATTGGAATGATGCCGGATTGCACCTACTTTTTAATCGAATTCAAAGTTGAAACTAAAGATTAAAGATGCGATAATTAAGATTAAAGGTCAGTTAGTTGAAAATTACGACCAACATTTAAACATTCATATTGTCAAATCGTGCATCGAGATTAATAGTCAATTATTGCAAATTGTGAAAATAAAAAATTCCAAGTTCTACGAATTCTACAATTTCAATAATTTTTGACATTTCGATTCCAATAGCTCTAGAGTTTTTTTTATATTTGACGGAGTATGGAGGATAGGGAGAAAAATTATTTTTGACATAATTTTAGTAGAGGGTTCATCTGTGTTTGACAAAGTAGGGGAAAGAGAAGAGAAAAAAATTTCAAAAAATTGTTGACATAATTATTAATCCGCAATTATTTTCAAGGATTATTGTTTAACAAAACTAAACGTAGTGTTAAATTGATATTGACAAATAGTTTAAATATTAATGTAATTCAATTTATCACGTGTTAAACATTTATTTTAAGATTTCAACAAACAAATAATATTTATTTTTATGTATTTGGTTTTTCCAATGGTTCAGCCCAGCATTAAAATTAGATTATACTTTTTTTTATTATTATTTTATAAATTGGTAATTAACTCGTACAATTAAATTTCTGTTGACATTATGTGGTAACTACAATAATAAAAAAACCTGCACAATCGCGTTTCACCCTGTATAATATTTTAAACTGGAAAAACCGTTACCGGTACGTATAAATTTTCATAATAATTTTTTTTTTCTTTCGTTCAAATGTAAACACTCAATGTCCTGACTTACTTAGTCGTTTGAAAAGGGTCACGGTAGGCTAAATTCTCTACTTTAAACTAAGGTTGACTTTCATTCTAACAAAAACAACCATCAGCATAAACTTTTATAATAATAATTCGAAATCGATTGGCCCACTTTTTATTTTTTTTTTCTTTTCTTTTTACCTATTGAATAGAAAAATTTCGTCAGCTGTGTCCGTCCACCTGCTCAAGCTTAAAGATTAAACTATCACACGCAGGACCTCTTAATTAACATCAATTGTGTCACCAGATGACCCTGCACTCAATTTCATCATACAATAGTCTTTCTAATTCAAAATTAAACAAAATTATCGAATTGGCCATGGACACCTATGACCATTCTCTCATGGCCATCTGATGACAACCGGTTCCCAGTTGCACAAGATAAATAAATCAAAAAAAAAAAAAAAAGAAGAAGAAGGGAGAAAAAAAACACACACACACATACTAAATTTTAAGGAGTGGAAGACGATTGCAAAATTAGAACAATTAGACAACTAGACAAAATAAAACAAAAAAATAGACAGAGAGAGAGCGAGTCTGAATCACGCGAAGGTACTCTGGGACGACTATTAATGCACGTGACAACCTTGACACTCGTACATTTAAGTAGAATCAATTGCGATTTGATGCGGTGGTTTCAGACAATCGATTTTCCACCAATTAGAAAATTGATTCAAATCTGATATTTCCTGATGTAAATCAAAACTTTTATTGAAGAATAACGGCGGGTGAAAATGAAACTTTTTTTTTACAGTTAAATAATTCAAGTATTTATGTCAAATAAGAAAAAATTCATTATTTTTTTTTTTCTTCTTCGTGCAATAATTATTTTTCTATTTATTAAAAGTGAGGTTAAGGGCTCCATTCCTCTATAATAACTTTTAAAACATAATAATAATAATAATAAAAAATAGTGACCTAGTTTATTTGAGTTATACTATGCATGTGTATAAAAAAAAGAGGTATTTTGAATGTAGATCGAAAGCATAACTAGATTTCTAACACTTTAACCGCCAAAACCACGCAAACGCGTTTACTATTTCACTTCTTCCTTGTTTGTTCAAAATTTTTAAGCTCATTTTATTGCATTCTTCGGTTCCCATTGTAAATTAATAAAATATTTTTATTTTTTAAACGAAAAAAATATATATATGTATTGGAAAACCCTAAAAAAAAAAAAATTGATGCTTGTGAGAAAATTCCAAAAAGCAAGAACAACATGACGTCATCACTTTCACCGTTAAAAGGCGGGAAAATGTGTGCATAGGGGAGTGGTTTATAGATGCTTGCTGTTCGTATATGACTAATGTATGGGGAAAAAAGGTCATTGCCGACATGTAGGAGCTGATGGAGAGGTATATAAAGAGTAGATGGTGACCCTGTGAAGCGACCATTTACTCCATCACTTTCCGTCTTAATACTACTAAATTATTATACCGTATTCTTGTATTTTTAGTGAAAGTGAATCTTTTTGAAAGGAACCAATTCAAAAATGTTTAAAGTATTGGTAAGTCAATTTTATTCTAAACTGTAACGTGGATATAGATTTGCATTCCTAAGAGTAAAAAGAATAATTAACAGCTCAGATAAGAAATCTAATAATTTAATTTTAAAATAAAATTATAATAGGACTAGATTCCAGTTTAAAAAAAAAAATTTCAAGAAACTTCTGAACGTAATAAAATAAGAATTTTAAATGAATAATATTTGCATTTAAATCGAAAGAAAGTAAACTAAATTAAATTTAAAAATCATAAACCCATTTTTCAACAGCATTTTATATTCAACAAATTCTTATTTTAGTTTATTTGTTATATGTGCTATTTAATTTAAAATACAGACTATAGTATTTAGATTACGTTATATTAGTAAATCAAAAAGTGTAGCTGTAACTTTAATCGTTTCAAACTAAATTTAAATTTTGTTCCATAAAATTATACAGTATCAATTATTATATTTATGATAATAATTATACTGTTTATACGATATACTCGTACATTTATTTAGCATATTTTATCTAAAGTTTACGCGTAGGTTTCGTTACCTTTTTTTTTTCTTCCGCCCAAAAATTAATCTTTATATATATATTTTTTCTTTTTAAAAAAAATTGCTTTTAAAACTAGTGATTTATTTTAATCAAATACAATCTGAACGATTTTTTTTTTAAAAAAATGGAGCGAATATTATTTGTTATGTAATCCGACCAACTAAAAAAACCGCCAAACAATTAATGAGAACGCGTAACATGTGAAAAATCAAATCTTAAAAAAATAAATAATACGAAAACAAAAAAAGCGATACGCCCAAATAAAGCAAATAAATGTCGGGTTCTGCAAACCTGAATAAATTCATAATTTAACCTGTTTAAATTTACAACATTTCATTTTTTTTTTTTTTTGACCACTAGATTGTAGCCGTGTGTATTTTTGGAGTATTAGAGGGTGTGCCTGTACCTCAGGTGTTATCTCCAGCTGTCACTTTGCAAGGCTTTCCCCAATCGTCCCAGTTATTCTCCTCTCAACAACCAACATTATTCGTCCAAACAGTTCAGGAAGAGACCACATTGCAAGACCCATCCCAACAGCAACAACAACAACAGCAGCTGCAACAGGTGTCCGGTTTTGACTTATCCGCATTCACCGGCGCCGGTACTGGTGCCGTACAACAAGATTTCTCAGCTCAACAGTCTCAACAATTAAGAGACCCGGCCAACCCCACCGCTGACGTTTTCGTCCATAGCGGCTTTCCTCTTCAAGGAGTCCAATTAGGAGGAGCATCAGGGGCTCAATCACCTTTCGGTTTAACAGCCACCCCCTTCGCTCGAGTCAATATCAACTCGCTTCAACGTGGTCCACAAACTGTAGCTCAACCCCAACAACAATTTGTTAGTGGAAACCAATTTCAAGCTAATTTGCAACACCAACTCCAGCAACAACAACAATTGCAACAGTTGCAACAACAACAAGTTCAACAACAACAATTGCAACACCAACAACAACAGTCTCAACAACCACAATTCGTCAGCGCCGGTGGACAAACCTTCCAAACCGCTTCTGGACAAACATTCACCATCCCAGCAGGACAAAGCACCGCTTCCTTTAGTACCGCTCCTCAACAACAACAAGCCACCTTCCAACAACAGCAACAACAACCCTTATTTTTCACAACCAGTCAACAACAACAAGTTCAACCTCAGGTTCAAACTACTCCCCTCACTGGTTTCCGAACAGTTTCACAACCAATTAGTTTCATAGCTTAAATTTAATTACAAGAATCTGTTAATTAACTTTAAATTAATATCGTTTTTCTCCTTTCTTCCTTAATTGTTAATTATTATATTGCGACCTTACAAATTTTATAAACAATTATTATTAAAAATGTATAAAAATTCGTAATTCGAAAATTATAAAAAAAAAAAATTATATATATAATATGCTGTGCTGTTATATCCTACCTTTGAAGAAATAAAAGCAAATAAAAAAAGAAAACGGTTCTCGTTTATTATGATTAGTCACAGAAATGATGGAGGGAATTTCCAGAGTATTATTCTTAATAAGTACTTGTGGGTTGCCTACTTCTAGGCTGACGTTTCGTCATTACTAAATGACCCCGTAACGTTAATTTTAATTTAAAACAAAAATTCAATTTAGAAATTCATCACCAAAAAAAAGTAGAACGTCAAATTAAAAAAAAGAGAAAAAAAAAGTTAATTGATTGTAAGAAATGACAATTTAGAATCCAACGCAAGGTCGAACGAAAAGATGAAAACAGCTTTAAAGAATTGCGTTATTTCTTAAGAGTGTCTAGTGGCAACGCCACGAGGATATTAGTCAATAACATAATATTTACTTTTATTGGACGCTCACCTATTGCAAAGTCACAAACCCAATTTTATTTATTTATTTTTTGCTTTAAAATTAATGGTTTATAATAATTAAATATAAATCACTGTAGAACCTCAAATGATTCTTAGATGTTGAAATGTACCAATAAATTACTATGAAAATATTAATTTAAATAGAAATTTAAAATTATATTTAAATTTAAATAAAAAAAATTTTGTTCGTCTCTTTATCCGCCAATAAAGTAGGCCTATAAAATGTTGGTATTAGCGTTAATAGATTTTAGTTAAGATAGTAAAAAACTAAATTTAAATATTTTTAAAATTTACCGGTATCAGTAAACAAAATTTATTACTCTAAAAAAAAAATCATGTTGTTGCTATAAAAATGATTTATAGAGCTCATCCATCATGCTGAATAGTGTGTTAAGATAATGCCCCTCCTTTTGCTTATTCCTCTCCCACCCGAAAAAATATCTATAGTGTTACAGGTAGGCTTCACTGTCGAGTAGCCTACTCACCCAAATCATTACAAATAAATTCATAAATTTTAGTTAACAAGTACAGTAAAGCCTCGGTTGATGTTAGGGGCAAAAATCCGGATTATTGAATTTTATTAAAAAACACTCATTTTTTGCATGAATGTATGTAAGCTTCAATGAAAACGGAAACAGCAGTACATGTATTTAAATTCATTCAACAGTTGCATTTTTTTAATTTTTTTTACTTTAGAAGGCGTTCGGATAGTCGAATGTCAGGGTAATTGAAGTTCTACTGTATTAGTATAAATTCTCTTTAAAATTAATTACCGGTATGCCTAATTTATTTAAATCATTATGATACATATACTTTATAATTTATTGTAAGCCTACTGCAATTATTATTTGCCAATTTATTAACTTTTTTTCGTTATGGAATTAGAGTACACGTATATGTATCGATTATACGCGCCTACTCCTGTTGATCATTTGTCCGAATAGGCCAAATCAAAAGTGCAATGAAACCTTTATAAATCAATAAATATTTTTAATACGCTAATATTTACGGAATTTTCAAATTAGAATATAAAACATATGCTTCGTATGTTTTTAAATAATTTTACTGATAAGAAAAAACGCATTAAATTTTTATTTTTAAAAATATTTTATGTTTTAAAGTTCCGGGTTGCCCTACCTAGATACCAATCCCACCACAAAAAAAAATACATTAATAACATTTTTACGATTAAAATATTGTGTCTGTGGTACGTATTACAGCTAAATTGATCAAGCTGTTACATGTACCATACAAGGCAATTATAACTACTACCTACACCTCATCCAATCGAATCTCAGTCAAATTATTAAATTAACAAGAAGTGGGTTGGTCAAACCAGTATTGATTGAAAATATATTACGTTCCTTAATTGATTTTAAAGACTAGTAGGCCTACGTTTAATAAAATTAATGTAATTTCATAATAATTTAATTTTAAACGTCGGCTATTCAAATTAAAGCAGAATTATCTAGTAATTTGCGAGAAATATATCTAATTTACGATTTATCTTGTATTCACTGGCAAGTCATTGATTTCAAAGTGATTCAATTTTGAAAAATAAACATTTTTATAAAATTTAATTAATCAATAAAGCTCACTGAAACTGTGACACGTATGTATACGAGAAATTCAAACAAATTTAAAGATCAATATAGCATGTCAACTAGTGCGCTCTACAATTGATCTACGCAGTGCAAGGCGTGGTTTTCGACACATGATTACACATTCAGAAAATACGATACTTATTGTCAACATTAAACGTTGTTTTTTCGTACATCTTTTGAATCATTTTTAGAAATGGCGCATTTTTGGAGTTTCGGGTGTTTTCATAGCAAACTAATGTTCATTTCGAAATGGTAAGGGAAGCGATCAAGCATTTATCAGCAGGAGCATGGCAAAATACCGCGGAAAAAGTTCCGCCAACGTTTCGAGTGGGTAATAAGAAACCTAGATATGGAATCTATACGCGTACCTCTGCCGCTACCGAGATATCGCCCGGAGTTAAAAAGGAGTCAAATAACGATAAAAATAGGAAGACGAGGCAGGAAGTGGAATTATTTTCCGAAGCCGCTTCGTGGTTGCTGTATCAATTCACCTGGTTCGGTTTCAAAAATGATTTTGTACTCATCGGTAAACACAAGAAATGTTATTTTTGGTTCACCGATATTTTAGTGGGATGCGCCGCACTTAGCCCGTTTCTGTTCGTTCTATCTAGTCATTATTTATGCACAAACAATTGCAACACCTCCAAAGCCGAACTCCGTTCCAGACTCATCAACGCCTGCCTTCTTTTCTCCCCCGTCGTCTTTTACATCACTTTTCGTAATAAATGGAACACTATCTGCAAAATCATTCAGATCATGAATTGCTTGTCCCTGGGTTTAAAACTAAAAGATGCTCGTAATCCCACTGACTCTGTCCGACGATGGGCTCGAAATTTTATTTTCTACGCTATAATCTCACTAATTTGCATGCTAGTAAAAGTCATAATCGGATTGATAATGATGTACGGGTTCCACGCCTTGGCCATCGTCGCACTTTTTCTCTACTCCACTCAACTCATAGTATTTCACTACCTCAAAATCTTGGTTCAAGGTGTTATAATCACTTTCTGCATTTTCCTCATTACCAAACTCAGGTCTTATTCGAAGATGAACTTGAAAGGTGTAAATCAGAGGCAAGTCTGGCAAGAGTTTCATCTCATTTGTTCAGCCACCAAAAAGTTGAATGATCTCATCAACTTCACGCTGTATACCACGATGCAAACCTCAATTTTCAGAATTCCACCATTTCTTCAGACATTTTATCAACCTCAGCACTTTTTCGATTTGGATTTCAAAGAAAGCATTCCCTGTATAATAGCCTTTTTTATCAACATTATATGTATCTCCATCGTCAATCGCGAATTAGACAATTTTAGTCGGTATATTTGGTTAAAACCAAAAGCAGACATATTTTCAAGGAAATTAACCCAATTTCATTACCCTAGTCTCAAGTGGAAATTAGCAGTCATTCAAGTAAAATAATTGCAAAAAAAATTAATATGTTAATTTTGTGTTAAT
>JAQGAZ010003505.1:0-11500 GCA_034692225.1 Polydesmus complanatus
AGCATAATAAATATGTTTCCCAAAAAAAATGTGCAAAATATTCGATTTTTGTCACAAAGTATCCCCACTTTACGGTACCTTCTTTGATGGGTAGCGGCTAGCCTATAATAATTAAAGAGGTTTGCTGATTATAATTATACTGTAGCGACAGTAGCTCATAAATAATTGGTTGAGAACGCCCTGGGCTCTGTTTCATCTAATGTATTCGACAAATGTCGACAATTGTAAAATTATCAACAAAATTCTGTTTCATAAAAATTTTTGACATGAAAGAACAATGTGTTGTATTTTCCAATTGTCAACTGGCATTTGTCAATTTGTAACAATTATTGTCATAATTGTCGCGGGCACTGAATACATAAATAAACGCAATGATTTCAATGTTTCACAATCATGATTTTTTTTTTTTTTTTGCCTTAATGAGTCACATAATTATACGAGATTAGAATATTATTATTCGATCATATCATCTTTGTAAAGTTTTATTTAAAAAAATGAACGCCAGTCAATGTATTTTATATTCGCAGTGCATTCATTGGCAGAAATTATGCATTCTAATAACACACTCACTATTCGTTATCACGACAAAAAGTTATCCTACTCAAAGTTAATTATCACTACCAGACTACCAGTATTCTGTTTAAAAGAACGGTTTTTTATTCTAGAATCTGAAAAGTTGCCTATAAGCTACAGTATATGTTTCTATTCATGTCAATTCATGTGAAACCATACCGGAATAAAACTTTTTTAAAAAAAAACTCCTATTTATACTAAAGTAAAATAGAAGCTCGTCATTTTCAAACTAGGCCTCCCTATGTCATTTATAGTTTTTATTTTGCTAATTAAATTTTGAATTTTTGTATTTTTTAATAGCCTATTCCTAGACTTTACTTTAAATCCGTTCAATATTGAATCACTAATAATAATTAATTTCCACCAAACCCCGCCCTAAATTATCGTATTTTTATTATTGAATGTTTCAATGTTGTAAATTAGCACTTCCACTGTCCAGGCCCTTCACATTAGATCCTCATATTTTTACAATATCTTCGCTTTTAACCAACGAGAAATTATCAATTGTTACAAGACTTCCTATAATAAAACGTTTTTCACTTTGAATTCTGATTTTTGGGAACGAATAAGATGTAGGTGCCGCGTGAAAGTGAATTAAAAATTTTAGCAAAAGCGTTTTTGCATTGTGTCAGCTATTCTTTCCTCGTATGGGTTTACGTAATTGATGAAACTCACTGCGCAATAAATTTGACGCAAGACAGAAGCGTCCTCTATCAATTTGTCGAAAAACTAAAGCACGTTTGAAAAGGAGCGCGTTATTTTTGAAAAAAACAAAACCAAAAAATAATGAATGATTTCGCCAAAAAAAATTAAATTACTGTATGTTATTAAGTAAAATTTAAAATATCTTTACACAATTTCCATGCAAAATATGTAAACATCGTTATTAATATAAAATATATTTTTTTAATTTAACAATACCGGTGTTTCAAATTTTATCTCGGTCAAATATAAAATAATTTATAGACGATCAATGCATTTTCTAGATGCTAATGTAGTAATATTGCCCATTATTTGTTTGCATTTGTAACCAAGCCTAAGCTAATGCAATTCGGTACCTTTAATCACGTTGCTTGGTGCTGGGCGTTTTTGGGGTCCATTAAACAAGAGCCCAATTTTTTAACTTTTAAAAATAATTCCTTTATAATTATATTAGTTAGCCTATTTGGTTTATTTGACTTTTTATTCATGTTTCGAGTTCCAGCTTTATACAATTTGGTCACAATTAAATTCCAATAAGAATTAAATTCAAGTACTGTAATTTACAATAAAAATTCAATTTAAATAATACATTAAGTACTGTATAGTTATAATACGTAAGATTTTGTAGTGTTGATAAACAGGCCTAATGTGTTCCATTGGGGCGCAAATTATTTAAAAAAAAACAGAGGAGGCGGCGGGGCTCTGGAGAGCCAGAATACAGTACTGTAGTGTGTTAGAAACTATTGTACCACCCTGTATAATTAAGTTTCTAGGCTAATTCTCAATTGAATTTTAAGTGCATTTTAATTTATGTCGTCTCGCCATCCAATTCCACAAAATAATTTAAGTAAACGCGTCAAGTGAAATTGCAAATAAGATTCATCTGGTGAGATAGTCACGGACCGCGGAAGATGAATCGAGAATAAAAACACCGGCTCGTCTTAATCAAACCTCTACTTCGGTCGCACTGCCACCTTTTATACTGTACAAATAACTAGAATATGTATGAGAAACATCGAAGAAAACAAGAAAAAAAAATTTTAATCAAAAACTTGCTATATCATGTAATTGTACACCCTGCGCGCATAAATTGCATAACTTGTATTTTAAAAATTAGAATAACAAATAATATGATTATACTGTATCTGCAAACTGAAAGACGACGATAAATATAATGAACGAATGATATTCTCTTACACATACTGCACTTTGATCCATCACATTCCTATCGAACTCGTAACATGTATAAACAGTGAAAATGTTGACACTTTTTCAAAATATCACGTAGGCCTAGATACGACAGGAAACTATTACGCTTTCATATCAATTTATTTCATATCCAATCAAATTACTGTATTATCAAGTCGTAACTTGGTTCTTGATCAAGTCAAGTAATAAAAGTCATAAGAAAAGCCAGTCATTGCCAAAAAAAAAATGTTTATTTTTCTTCATGCAAATACTGTAGTAAATAAATTTTAAAAATTCCTATAAACGTGACAGTGGGTGATTTCACGATTTTGGCTTAAACTTACCAAAATATATATTTTTTTTTCTTTCAAAAAAATTGAATTTGTTTCCAATTGTTTTTAATTACATGTACAGTAATAAATAAACAGTAGTTGGCAAATAAACTTAACATAGGGTTCTGTAATTATAACCCTTATACTATTATATGGACCAGGTATATAATTATACAGTATTTGGCAATGATATTTAAGCAATTTTTTTTTTATTCTTTAAAAAATATATCTGGCCATAACGCCAATCCACCTTTTTTGGAAAGCTCTTAATAAGCGAAACAAGCCCCCCCCCCCCCCCTCCCCTCCCCACAATAAAAAAAAAATAATAAATTATTAGTAAATCTGAAATCTTGAAAAACCCTCAATTCAACCACAAAATAACGTTATAAATGGAACGCCTTGTAATAGTAATAAAAATTGTGTGGTTTTAAACATTGATTAATTAAATTTAAAAAAATGTATTATAAAAAATTAACAAAATAAAATCAAATTATTTTAATCCAATACTGGAGCTTGCATATAAAATATTTTTTTTCTTTCTTCACTGTATTAAAAATTTATTTTCAGTACACAGTAATTTTCCGAGCAACATCGATAGGACTTTGACGTATTTATCGTCATTAAAAAAAAAATGCGAGAGAAATATTCGGTTAAATTCCCATCGATTTATCTGGTGTATCTCAACAGCTGAACGCATGTACACAATATACTGTAATGCAGTTTGTTGGTGAAAATTTGAAGTTGGGTTGCAATGGGCTGCGGCGCGCAATTAACAATTCAACGGCTGTAAATTATTTTAGTAACACACGTTGACAAGAACGTTAATAGCAAAGCTGAGGGTGGTAGAAACAAGGGAAGACAAAGAGAATTATTTATTATTACTTCAAATTGCGGCATTTACATATATCGGCATCGTACGATATGCAATTCTATTTCTATTCTGAACCAACCAACACATGTAGAAAAATGCATGTGTGTGTGTGCACGGTCTGACAAAAGTTACGGTAATATATGGTTAGAGATATCCTTGTGTGTGTGTGTGTGTGTGTGTGTGTGTATACGTGTATATATATGTTATTAGAGAATTGCAAACACGTTTTGTAAACTTGGGTAGAATATTTGATATTTTAATAATAGATAACAGAGAGCTCGGAAAAAAACCAAATTGAGAAAGATTTATGACAAAGAATTAGAAAAGAGAAAGTCAAAATCGTTAATGATTAAATATTCCAAAACATCACCTTTGGCTTCGAGCCTACATTTCATAATTGAATACAACTTCCCTCTCTCCCAACTTCCGTTTCTTGCACTACCATCTCCTGTCTTTCATCCGTTAACCCAATGAATCATATTAGCTATAACTAAAACTCTTCGTACAGCGTTTTCTTCCTTATTTATTATTGAAACGGATATAAAGACCTCTATGAAAATTTTAAATTATTCCCAAGAATCGTTAATTTGAAACTCGATTTCTCTCCCCTCAAATCGATCGCCGAGTGAGGAAAAGATCTAAGTGCAACTTCTAAATTAAGTTTATGTATTTTTGAAGCAAGAAAAAAAAAATCAACAATAAATAACAACGCTATACATTTGAACTAGTTCAAATACAATGGACCGGCTATGACAATTGACCAAGTTAAAACACAAGGCGCGCTTTTAAACTTTAAAAAAAAAATCAACGACTTTTTATATTGTAAAATCGATCCAAACATAAAAAGTCAACTCATTATTTCTTGTTTTTAAAGTTTCATCGACTTTGTATACGCAACAATTTACGAGGATGATATTTCTCGAATACATGAATAGCTGGAAAACACAAACGTAGATATATAAAAGTGCATTATTCAGAGCATCCTTGAGAGATCGAATGCATGATGTAATTTAGTGCTTGTATTCTGTATTATGGTAGCTATGTGGGTAGCTGCTGGCAGCCAAAAACAATGCCAGAGACTGTACCGGTGTACGTTGAACAAAACTGAATGGTGGTTCCAGAAACAACATAACCACTATCGCCGATTTTCCCTCCCATATATTTTGCATGGCAGCCATCGAGTAGTCCCCAAATAGCACTTTGGAGCATGCTGGAACGAGAGAAAGAAAAAAAAAACTTATCCCTATCGCTCACCGCATACGTACAGTAAAGTAGAAATCGCCACAGCACGCACGCGCAAACGCTACCGTATTAAAAAAGTCAAACTTCCTTCTTTTTTTTTTTTTTTTTTTTAAAAAACAACCTTATTTTAACGTTGCATTGAGCTAATATTAAAAAATATATAAATAGATAGAGGAGAGAGGGAGGAGGATATAAAAGACTAAATAAACTAATTAATTTTTTAATGACATAAATATTTCAATATGAATTTATGAAATACAGATGTGCTGTTGAACAAATTCGGGAATTGCATACATTAGGATTTTGATAAATGACTGGTAATGTAAGCACGAAATCAGGTGCGCACAACATGCACTCACCCCCTGCCATCTCAGTACATGTACTGTGCACTAGGCGCATTGTGACGAACACCAGGCACGAAAAATAAGCAAATGCAATGAGTACTACAGTCGAACTGAAATGTTGAGAGGAAGAATAAAATTTTTGGCCGTCCGTGACGTCAGGTGAAATCGGCCTATCACGTCTCTTACCATGTAGGAATGATCTAATGCGGTTTGCAACAAGGTTGAGAAGGCAACACTCGCTGCTACATCGTTACTACTTTTACTCACTTTTAAATTTAGAAAAATCGATTTTTTTTTTTTTAAATATTTCATGCAAAATATAAAGTTTATTTTTATCTTCGTACGCAAACGCATGCTGTTCTTTCATTATTATAATTCGATGCAGGCGCTGCGCCCCATTCTCAACTTTTTATTGATGAGAGGCCCAAAGAAGATAAGTTCACAAATTGAGTTCACAAATACACAGTCACATCTTAAAATATGTATGATATTCATAATCATTCTATTAATAAAATAGTGCGTACATCACTTTTATATTAGTAGGTCAAAACCGATTGTAATTGAATATTCAATAATTATTGCATAAATTATTATACTACTTTTTAGTACAATTAGAAACAACCGCAGTGCTGATTTCGTTAAAAGCATCAATTAAATCTGACAAAATGAACAAATAATAATTTAAAATTATTATTAGATATAGAGATTAAAAGTAAATAAAGAAACTTTCTGATAAATAAACTTCCATTAAAAATAATTTATGCTGTTAAATTTTGCTGCATGTATTTTTTCTTAAGAAAATATATATTTTTTTATATATATTTAAAAAAAAAAAGAAATGGATTCTTTATTTAAAAGAAAAAAAAAGTTAGAAAACTTTCGATAAAATTTATAGAAGCAAATCGTGTAACATGAATGGAGGTACATGTACTATTATAAATGATGGGCACCCCTTGAGCGAAATGGATGAGTCCGAGACTATAAGCAAATCACGAAGCAGCGTTTGCTGTTCGCCTTCCACATTTATCAATGAGCCGCAAAGCGTGCCGAGCTGACTTGAGTGAGAGCCTCGGCCACGGAGAGATGTTTCATTAAATCCCAGCAAGAACAAAGAAGGGTAAGCTAACCACTCAATTAGCATTCAAAGTCCCGAAATCAAATTTTAATCCGCTTACCAATGTGGGAATTGAGAGCGGGGAATGTGCGGGAGGGGGATAGTTGATGAAAATGCGCTGATTGTTGTAAAAATGATTTTCAGGTGCAGGCAGGCAGGGTAGAGGTGGCCGAGGTCGGTATAGGCAACAGAGCAGCAGCCATCCCATCCCCATACGCATCACGTCAACCAAGAGGCCAAGAAAGAATCATTGAAATATTATATTATACATAATAGAAATTGAAAAACCCCTCTCGGAAGAAATCAAGTGCGTAGTGAATTTTAACTGTGATCGTTTAGTTGACGTGTGTTGCGGTGGAATTTTTATCTTTTTTTTTGGTCTCGGGAGAAGAAAAAAAAGCGGGCCAACACGACGACGGGTTCCCGTGCACCGAGGAACAAAATTCTAAAGAAATCCTCAATTAAAATAAAAGAAAATTCAATTCCAATCTACGATTTGATCTCTGGAAATATCCGTACTCCAAAAAAGAATAAAAGCCATTCATCGATTTTGGAATACGAATAGAAAAATTCTTAGTACAAATTTTTGTTGTTTCAATCAACGTGGACGACGAAAAGAGAAGAAGAAGAAGAAAAATATTATTAAGGTGAAAAGAAAATTTGTTTCGTCGACTTTTTTTTTTATCCTACAAGTCGGAATCGAACACGTTTTGAAAACGTGTGAAACACTTTTGAAAGGAAAATAACGTCTCGATTAATTGGACTATTTTTCAACTCACAAAAAAAATCATCTTTTTTTGATTTCTTAATTGAAGACGTTGACTCATACCTTTCCCTCAACTTCTTCGTTTCTGCATCACTTAAAAAAAAATTTGAAGAAGATAAAAAAGTTATATAATTATATTTTTAAGTTAAAAAAAAAAAAAAAAGTATATACAAAAAAAAGGAGTCGGTCATTCAGTTCTTCAAAACTAAAGAAATAATGCTAAGGTTTGTTACGCATAAACTCAAAACGCAATCTTTAAATGAAGTTGACCAGCCATTCGAGTATAAGGTAAGAAAAATATATTTTATATATCTCTAATAAATTATAATTTTCATATTTAATGATAGTCTGATAAAAATAAATTATGCATAGAAAATGCGCGTTTAATTGAGATATAATTTTAAATGAGTGAACACGAGCTAATTATTATTTTTTTTTTAACCTCAAAACACTAGAAAAAATATGTTTATTTATCGGTTAAAATTGAGAGAAAATATTTTTGTTGCTTTCTTTTTATTATTATTTATTTTTTTTTTAATATTATTCTCATACGGTTGGTCGAATATACACGTAAATCAACGGCTTTGACTCGAAGGAGAAAAAAAATTTTTTCTCTCTCTTCCCCCATCTTTCCAAACAATTTTTCTCTAATGGAATGCACTAAAAATTGGAGAACAAATTTGAAAATAACTCAGGCAAAGCAAAAATTCATCGTTGTTATCCCCTGTGTTATTTTTTTTTTCTCTTACATTTATGCTTGGTAATTTTCGAATCCCCCCCTCCACTTTCTCCGCTCCTTCTCCTACGCACACACAATCTTCGCTTAACTTTTCTTGCCTATCCTAACAAATTCCTGAAAATAAAAATGGAAAAATGTGTACGAGCCTGCCTGTCACTTAGCTGGCAATTGCTATTGTTTCTGTTTTTTCTTTTTCTAAAATACTACGCTCGCTATTGTTGTTGCACTGTACTATCAAGTGCCATTTTCTACGACGTTTTCTCCCATTAAGAATTGAGGACCCAAAAAAACCTTCCCTTTACAAATTTGTTATTCCTTCACTTTTACAAGCTAACTTTTGTGTATCACTTTTTTATTATTATTATTTTTTTTGGAGGGGGAGTTGAATATCTCGGATCTTTTTTTATCGTTATGTCTCGATACCCCGAAAGCTAGAATTTTGATTGGCATGCAAAAAATTAAATCATTTTTTTTTACTTGCTTTTCATTCGTAACTTTTACAAATTAGTCAGCTGAGATACGTAAACTGGTTTATATCTGACGAATATACGAGTATACTGTAACTTATATATAAAAAAAACGACGTATATAATACCGTATTATATACGATTTTTTTTAACGTTTGTATTTACGAATGAAACGAGCTGTTTGCAACCTGCATAAGCAACTTTCTTTATTCTATTTTTTTTTTTTTTTTTTGGTACCGAACAATTTTTTTCTCTTGCTTTTTTTTATATTTGCAAAACGTTGCGGAATAAAAAAAAATTATTCCGCAACGAAATATTATTTTCATCTTAAGAATTTTGGCATACATAATTTTTTTCCCTTCATGCATATAACGATTTTTAATACGAAAATAAATTAAACTTGAACATCATAAATATCGATGGGAATTGTTTCTATCTTAATTTTTTTTTCTTGAAGAGACTTTTATTTTGAATTTTTGTAAAGCAAAAAAAAAAAATTCTTTTTTTTGTTCAAATACTGTGCCAAAATCTCATAAAATGAAAGGATAGGAGGGGGGAAAAGTTTTTATTATTATTAAATCGAAATTCGATATCAATACATATAAAGATATATTATATCGCATTGAAATAAATATTATTTTCTTATTAAAAACAAACCCAGCAAAGTTTAAAGTCTGTAAAGCTAACGAAATCAAATACATATCGGTATTTTTTATTTTAGCTTTGAACTTTCTTAATCTGTTCCGTCGATGCTTTTCTCTCTCTCTTTTCTTTTCGCGTCTAAACTTTCTACTTATAAATTCATTAAATAGTTGGTAAACAAACCGAAATTAATACCGAAGAATAATAAGCGAGATGCCCGAGCCTAGTTAACAGTACAACTGTGTATCGTGCAACTTGCACGTTCGACACGTGAGGTGGCTAAGCACTCGATTTTTCGCGTTCAAATAGACATCTGTTAAAAATTCTAAATAAGCCATTTGAGAGCTAATGGAGCTTAGAGAGAGAGAGAAAGACAGAACGAGAGAGAGAGGGGAAATTAGTTAGAGCATGGCTTTTCATAAATCTTTCACGAACATGCTTGACGAGATAAAAATGGAGGACATATCAGAGCGGCGAAAAACACTACAGCCAGCCAGCACTTCCACATTCGCACTAGCTCTCATAAAATTATTTATCATTATTATGCCATTTAAAAAAAAAAAATCCGAAATTTTTCTGGTATAATGCGTGTGGTTTGAAAGACTTGATTTGACGAAATTAAATATTTCAACGGCACGTTTTCGCCCCCTCACATCGTATGGAAAAATATTGTGTTAGCGCATTCGATAGATGATTTATGAATCTTAAACCCACACATTTTTCTGACGAATTAATATTCCGGTAAAACATTAATGTGAGAAAAAAATAATAATAAAATTTTTTTTTTATTTGAAATAAAACTAAAATAAATGTTGATGAACCGAAATTTTTTTTTTTTTTATTACTTTTCCTTATTTATTTTGAACGCAGAAAATTTTTATTATTATACTTCAGTTAAAATATTATTCAATATAATAAAAATAATGAAAAATGATGTCATCGGGTGTTTTCAACGATATGTCGCTATTATTATAGTACACGTATTAAGCTCTTTGCAAAAATAATGTTTACATTTGAAATATTTTTTTAGTTTTATACGTGTTTTCCTGTTTTAAGATTTTATTACTACCGTACCCCCATCATTTAGTTTTATTTAACCATTGCTTAACACCGATCTAAGTTTGGCAAAACCATGCGACTGTGATGCAATTTAATCTCGTTTAAGTTTTGATCTTGGTTTAAAAAATATATTTTACCACGAGCAAATTGAATTTCGGTTAGCAAAAAAACAATTTTTGTCGCCATCGAAACTTAAATTTAGTTTAAAGCGCTCAAGTTAGTCTAAATTAAAAATCCGATTGCAACGAAACACTTAACAGGAGATTTTTTGCTGAAGAAACTTAATCGGAAGGCGGTTGTGTTTTGTTAATTAATATTATTATTGAATGTCAAGATAATGAAAATAGAATTGCATTAGTGCTGTAAATAGAAATGACGGCAAACTGCAGATCAATAAAAAAAGGAAATTCGTGTTTTGTCTTCCTGTTATTTTCAAAAACTGAGTAACAGTTTTTGGTTGGTTTTTCGGGTCTAAGAGCCAAGTCCATTCCTGCGTGCACTCGCACTCGATGGTGCAATTTAGCACTCTCATTCACTCTTGTTTGGTCGACTGCGCATTTCTTGGAATTTCGATACCGGTGTCAAACTAGTATAACGCACGCTATGTAAAAGTTGAAGGCAAATTTTTCTGACGTTTTGGGCATCTTGCCCTATTGTTTGCCAACGCGAGCTGTTGGCTGAAAACCCAATAAAATAACATATCCGGTTGTGTAGAGTAGTACACTAGTAATGCTTACGCGTAGGCTGTGTACGACTTGTATCAGTGGGAAGGGACTCGGGTGGATAGATAGAGGGTGAGAGAGAATGAAAGATGGTGGGGAAGAACTAAAATAGAGAACGAACCCAGCTAAACTCGTTTGAAGGTAAAAGGGAGCTTGCCTTTTTATTTATATTATTAAATAAAAAAAAGAGAGTGAGCGAACGAGTGAAAAAAGAAAATAGCAGTGTATAGTATTCGGGTGTGCTGCATGTGGCATACCGAGTCAAACTAAAATGGACATAAAATATCCATCAGTATAGTGCGCACCCGAGCAGCTTGAACTTGTCAAACCAACGAGGATTAACATAATGAATGAGGCCGATGCACAACAAACTTTTTTTTTTTTTGCTCCTTTTTTTTTTCTCTCTTTTTAGAAAAATCGTGATCGATAATTAAATAGGATTTGCGCCTTCCGACCGCTTGCTCTGCTGCACGGCTGAGGAATAATTAAACTGGTTTTAAAAAAAAAGATCACTCTTTTTCCTTCTCTCACTCTTCCCCCATTATCCATCGCGCATATAATAATATTGTATTCAAATCCATGTAAATTCGCGGCGGCCATAAAGCGAGGATCTGCCCTTTATTTTTATTTGCAAATAAAATCCGGCTCTTTTAATATCACCGGAAGTCGTGGCATCATTAAAATTCACGCGAAGGCAGGGGGGGAGGTAGAGAGAGAGAGGGATGAGGGAAGGAGAATA
>JAQGAZ010003506.1:0-11489 GCA_034692225.1 Polydesmus complanatus
AAATTTGAGATAGAAACTGATTAAAATTTGAGTTAGAAATTAGTTTCAGTTTGAGATAGAAATTGACTAAATTTGAGCTTGAAACTGACTTAAATTTGAGATAGAAACTGACTTAAATTTGAGCTTAAAATTGTTTTAAATTTGAGATAGAAACTGATTAAAATTTGAGTTAGAAATTAGTTTCAGTTTGAGATAGAAATTGACTAAATTTGAGATAGAAACTGACTTAAATTAGAGTTTGAAACTAATTAAAACTTGAGTTAAAAATTACTTTCAGTTTGAGGTAAAAATTGACTAAACTTGAGGTAGAAACTGACTTAAATTTGAGTTTGAAACTAATTAAAATTTGAGTTTGAAACTGACTTAAATTTTACTTTGAAACTGATTAAAATTTGAGTTAAAAATTAGTTTCAGTTTGAGGTAGAAACTGACTTAAATTTGGGTAAGAAACTGGTTTAAATTTGAGCTAGAATTTGGTTTAAATTTTAGTTTAAATTGGGGCTTGAATCTAAGTTCAGCATTGAATTGAAAACTCGCTCAAAAAAAAAAAAAAAATCAATATTAAATTGCTTTTGAATAAATCTAACATTTTAACTTCGATTATTTAAATGTTTAAATTCTAATTAACGAACGCTTTTAATTAAGAGCTGCAACGACATCGACGAGTGTCAGGAGAGTAACGGCGGCTGCGCCAGGAACTCCCGCTGCTTCAACACCGACGTAAGTCTCCTCCCAACTCAATCAAAATCACTTCCTATATTAATCCTATCATCCGTATCATTAGGGTTCGTTCCGCTGCGGTCCGTGTAAAGAGGGTTTCACCGGAAACCAGACCATCGGTTGTCTGAGTCGACCGGGAATTTGTCCCGACGGAACTTTGTGCGACGAGAACGCCGACTGCGAACTGCTGCGCGGACTCACTCGCTACAGATGCAGAGTAAATAAGTCTAGTAAACCTATTTACTAAACCATGGTTTAACTAATCCCTTTTTCTAATTTTTGTTTGGCAGTGCAAGATCGGTTGGACGGGTGACGGTCAATCGTGCGGGCCGGACAGAGATCTCGACGGCTTCCCCGATCACGCTTTAGACTGCTCCGACACCAGATGCAGAAAAGTAAACTCAACCCTTCGTTTCTTTTAAGCTTTTTTTTATCTTGAATTTCGTTTTATTGAAAAGGACAATTGCTGGACCACACCCAACAGCGGACAGGAAGACGCCGATGGAGACGGAATCGGAGACGCTTGCGACGATGACGCCGACAACGACGGAATCAAAAACGGACCGGTAAGTTAGTTTATTTTACAGCTTAAAGTTCATTTTAAGATTTTGAACTTTTCAATGTGTAGGACAACTGTCCCCTGGTGGCCAATCCCGAACAAGAAGACACGGAATCGGGAGGTTCCGACCGATTGGGAGACGCTTGCGACAATTGTAGGACTATTCCTAATCCGGATCAATTGGATTCGGACAAAGACGGACTGGGCGACGCTTGCGATCCGGATGCTGACAATGACGGTAAGCAATCGCTAGAGATAGAAAGCGGAAGTGAAAATGAGGTTCTTTTTCTTTTTGGCAGGCGTGTTGAACGAGCACGACAATTGCCCTAAAGTGCACAACTCTGACCAACGAGACCGCGATGGAGATGGGTTGGGAGACGCTTGCGACAACTGCCCCACCGCCGCCAACCCCACTCAAGTGGACGTGGACAGAGATTTGGTGGGCGACGCTTGCGACAATAACAT
The DNA here is from genome assembly GCA_034692225.1 of Polydesmus complanatus. Taxonomy (NCBI): domain Eukaryota; kingdom Metazoa; phylum Arthropoda; class Diplopoda; order Polydesmida; family Polydesmidae; genus Polydesmus; species Polydesmus complanatus. Next base: position 1,745 of record JAQGAZ010003506.1, read on the forward strand.
CGACACGGACTTTGACGGCATCCAAGACAACATGGACAATTGTATGCGCATCCCCAACAGCGACCAATTGGACACGGACAACGACGGAAAAGGTAAGTCTGGTTTTGAGAGAAAAAAAGAACGTGATTGGATGACGTCATGACCTGTTTGGGGGGCGAATTGTTTTTAAGGTGACGAGTGCGACCCGGATATGGACAACGACCTCATCATCAACGAAAGAGACAACTGCCCTAAAGTGTACAATCCGGATCAAAAAGACGACAATCGTGAGTTTTCTCTCATATTCATCCATCTCGTATAATAAAGCGAACGCGGGTTTTAACAGGAAATGGCAAGGGTGATTTGTGCGACGGCGATTGGGACGGAGACAAAACGCCCGACTACTTGGACATTTGCCCCAACAACAGTAAAATCTACGCCACGGACTTCAGGACTTATCAGACGGTGGTTTTGGATCCGGAAGGAGACTCGCAGATCGACCCCAACTGGGTCATCTACAACAAAGGAGCCGAGATCGTGCAGACCATGAACAGCGATCCTGGATTAGCAGTTGGTACGTCGAAACGAACGAATTAAAAATTCAAATTAATTAGCTTGGGTCATTTTTTAATTAGGATTTCACGCTTTCGGTGGAGTCGATTTTGAAGGAACCTTTTTTATCGACACAGAAATTGATGACGATTACGTCGGATTTGTATTCAGGTACCGCGTCTTCTTTTATGTACTCATCACTCTTAAATTGAATGTCTTATGTTGTTAGTTACCAAGACAACGCTCACTTCTACACGGTGATGTGGAAGAAGAAGACCCAGACGTACTGGCAGGCCACTCCCTTCCGAGCAGTGGCCGAGCCCGGTATCCAGCTGAAGGTAGTGAAAAGCATCACGGGACCCGGGCAGATGCTAAGGAACTCCCTGTGGCACACCGGAGACACGGAGAACCAGGTGAGGATGCTGTGGAAAGACCCCAGGAACATCGGCTGGAAGGAGAAGGTGGCCTACAGGTGGCTGCTGCTGCACAGACCCAAGATCGGCTTGATCCGGCTGAGGATCTACGAAGGAGAGCAGATGGTGGCCGACTCGGGAAACATCTTCGATAGCACGCTGAAGGGAGGAAGGTTGGGAGTGTTCTGCCTGTCGCAGGAGATGATCATCTGGTCCGATCTCGTCTACAGATGCAACGGTAACCCTATTCCTCCTTCTCATTAACGTAATAGAAATTAATAAATTATTTGATTTGATTGATTTTGGGTTTCAGATGACGTGCCTATCGAAATCTACAACGATTTGACCCCTCGCCTGCAGTCGCAAGTCAACGTCGACAGAACTCGTCCGCTGCCCAGAAACAAACCACTTCATAACAATAATTAAACAACAATTAACATAAACATTACATATATATATATAAAAAAAAAATAATATTATACGAGTAATATATGATTTATGTAAATTTTTATTGTGCAATGGCCAAAGTTAAATACCTACACAGAAAATATTTAATTGATAGATGATCTAATCAGGGTTCGAATCGACACCCACCCCACACATTCAATTTGCCAAAATATTATAATTATTATTAAGTAAGCAAACTTTTTTTTTTTTTATAATTATTATGTATTAATTTTGCAATAATCGAATCAAATAAAAACACTACGGTATTTCAAAATTCGAAAATTCAAATTTCGAAAAATCAAAATTCGAAAATTCAAAATTCGAAAATTCAAAAAATCAAAATTCGAAAATTCAAAATTCAAAATTCAAAAAATCAAAATTCGAAAATTCAAAATTTCCTCTCTTCAATTTTTGACACTTCTCTCAGCAGTCGTTAGGTGGCGTTAGATTCTCGACTGCGCACGCGCGTGACCTCGTTTTACAGAAATTGCTGCTAAAAACTTTTCCCCAAAGAAAATTATTGGAAATCATCGCTCGAATAAATTATTAATTCACATTTAGGTAAGTAAAAATTATTCCGTAAACGACGAAATGCAGTATAATAAATGTACGCACTCGCTCGTCCATGTATAAAGGCTACACCTTCTAATTTGGACAAGTTTAATGCGTTCATAATAATTATGGAGTAATGCAGTAAATGCATACATTGTCACGCCTGATTTAGTAAAGGTAATAATGCTACTTTAACTGGTAAATGCGTGCACTCGGAACTCCCAAAAATTTGTAAAATAATGTTTAAACTAAATTCACCGAGGTGTATGTTATTTGCAGCAAAAGTGTGTACTAACTAGTCAAATGTTTGCACGTGTTATTTTAACGAGTCCGTGTGCATTTTCATTTACTTTTTGAGTTAGCAAATGAGCACAATTTTCACACATAATTTAGTGAAAGTATGCACAACTGGTAAATGCAGGCCCTAAGATTTAATGTACTCTTAATTGAATTTAAATGTACTTGGGGAAAATATTTTTATCTATTCAGACTCTTAGCAAAAGTATACTCGAGCTAGCCAATGTTTGCACATATATTATTTTAATAAATTGCAGCATTTTCATGCAACGAAAATGTGAACGTTTAAAGGAGCAAATGCGTACATTTCCACACATATTTTGTTGAAAATATATACTAATTAAATCTTGTATTAAAACTTTGTCTAGTACATGTGACTGGCAGGGACTGTGAACAAGACGTTTTCGAGGGTAATGTACGAGTATCGAAACTTGCTTTTTTTTTTTTTAATGTAAATAAATAATTTTAATAATTGTTTTTTAGATTATTATGGTGGTTGAAAATGGAGCGGAAAAAAATGAAGAGAAAGTTTTACGAGTGCGTGCGTAAAAGACGGACACGAGCCAACAGTTTTCAGATGTCCGCGGACAAGTACGCCAAATTGGTGGAAGAAGTGAAGGTGGCCAAGAGCGGAGTTAATAAAGAAAACCGACACTATTGGTTGTTGAGGCATTACGACGTGATTAGCGTGAATAAAAAGGAGAAACTCATCGCTCCGTCCTTCGCTACCAAAGATCACCAAAAGCTGTATTACGTAGCGATCGAAGACATATTCGATATTTTGTACGACGCTCACGCCTCGATCGGGCACGGCGGACGCGATCGCATGCGGGTCAAAATCCATCGTCGATACAGAAACATCACCGTTCAAGACATTCAGATGTTCTTGAACTTATGCCAAACGTGTTTGCGGAAAAGGAAGCCCGAAAACAAGGAATTGCAAGCCATTAAACCGTTGATTTTGTCCAGGAGTCAGGTGGATTTCATCGACTTTCGATCCCGAGCCGACGGAGAATTTAACTGGGTGCTGATTTTTCAAGATTGTTTAACCAAGTTCGTGGTTTTAAGAGCTTTGAAGGGGAAGGGAGCGGTGGAAGTGGCCGAGCAGCTGCTGGATATTTTTCTGTTATTCGGCGCTCCGGCCATTTTACAGTCGGAGAACGGAGGCAAAACGTTGGTGAACGGAGTGATCGAAAAAGTGAAGAAATTGTGGCCGGAGGTGCTAATCATTAGCGGTAAATGCGTCGAAGGCGTTCGAGCCAGACACTGCATCGGCTGGATCGAGAGAATGATAAACGAATGGATGGAACGAGAAGAGTGCGAGAATTGGAGCAAAGGTTTGCGGTTCGTGCAATTCGATAAGAACCGAGCGGCTCACTCCGAGCTGAAAACCAGTCCTTACGAAGTCACGTTCGGTCAACCGGTGAGGGTGGGGCTGGAATCTGCTACGCTGGACGATGAGGTCTTACAAAATATAAATAGCGAGGAGGAGTTGGAAAGCGTTTTATACGCTCAGCAACAGGAATTTCCAGAGGTTGGGGTTCCCGAGAACGCGTTGAAAGGTCTGCAGAAAAAGAGGTTTTCGATCGAAAAAGTAGCGGCGGATGATGATGATGATGAGACGGATAGTGAAGAATTGTGAGTGTTGATACACACAAATAAAATGGAAGCTAAATGTTTTAAAAACAAAAAAAAATGAGCTTTTTCTCTTCTTCATTAAAGTACATGACATGTATTGTCAGTCTAGACATTAACATTTTATGAAATTTAAATATTTATATAAATTGTTGTGTGTTTTTATTAATGCATTAACCTCATTTAAACGTATCGCGACTACTAACTCGTAATTGGTATTTTAAAAATTAAGAGAAGTGAAGAAAAATTTTTTTTAAATACGAGTAAAAGAAAGGGAGTAAGAAGTAAGCTTAATAAAGTCGAGTAAAAACTACTTTAAGGAAGAGTAGAAGTAGTTTAAAAAAAATAGTTTAAAGACGATTAAGAAGTGGTTCAAAGATGAGTGAGCATTGAATTGCCGAAGAGTCAAGTCCAAAAAACTAGTTTAAAAAGAAAGGAATAAGAGATAATTTTTAAAAAAATGAATAAAAGCTACTTTAAAAAATCAAAATGAGTAAAAACTAGTTAAAAAAATTAAAAATGAGTAAAAGCTAGTTTAAAAATGAGTAAAAACTAGTTTAAAAAATTAAAAATGAGTAAAAGCTAGTTTAAAAATGAGTAAAAACTAGTTTAAAAAATTAAAAATGAGTAAAAACTAGTTTAAAAAATTAAAAATGAGTAAAAACTAGTTTAAAAAATTAAAAATGAGTAAAAACTAGTTTAAAAAATTAAAAATGAGTAAAAGCTAGTTTAAAAATGAGCAAAAACTACTTATAAAAAATTAAAAATGAGTAAAAGCTAGTTTAAAAATGAGCAAAAACTACTTTAGAAGGTCGAATAAAATTAGTTTAAAGATGAGTAAAAACTAGTTTCAAGCTGTGTCAGACTATATGTCGATCGATGAATTGTCGAGTCTAACTCAACCCGATTCAAGTCGGTACTGGATCGGAGAGAGTCGATCGACTTTGGTAGTGTAAACGTGTCGAAGCATGTTGCTCGACATCTGCCGATTGTCGATGGGTCGGTCGACACGTCCACATTACTGAAAGTACATGTAAAAACATTGTCGATCGATAAAGGTAAGTCGATCGTCATATAATCTGAACACGGTTTAAAGATGAATAAACATAAATTTAAATATTGCACGCGTAAAAGTTCAGAACATTGTTTTCTCGACCTTTGCGCCTCGGTGTCTATTTTAAAAGTATTTTCGTGGTCCAAAAGTTGGAAAGCGTTAAAAGTCGCCCATTAGAAAATGTAAGGTGTTTGTTAACCGATCGTGCTCAATATCGATCTCCGTGTCGGCAAAATTTTTAAAAATGGTTTTGTTTTTTTCCCCCCTGGATTTGTGCGTGCGTGCTAACATAAAATATATCAACGAAGTAAGACAGCTTTTTGTTTATCTCTGGATATGTGTGGGTTGTGGTAAAGAAGACTGAAGTAAATGAACGAGAGAGAGAGAGAAAAAGGGAGGATGCGGTAACGGTAGGAGTTTAATTTTGGGTATTTAATTACATGTATCAAGGTTTTTATCACGTTTTTCGATTGCGCTCAATTTTTATTTATAAATAAATATTAACATAGCGTAAAAATGTCGCTAACTAATAATTATTATTATTCAATCGCAATATATATTTTTAAAAGTTAACTAATGTAATGAATACACTGTTGATTAGAGAAGTTTGACATGTCGATAATTTCAAGCAGGATTTGTAGGCTAAAGGTCATTGGGAGTAATTAATTAACCTAATAGTGTACGTCAATGACCACGAATCTGTTACGCGAGCTGGAAAAACGCGGTGTAAATAAATCAAGTTTTACTACCCATTATTATTATTATTACTACGCATGTAGGTTAAATTTTATATTTATGAGGCTTATTATTTTAATCATTTCAAAGAGCAAAAATTTTTAATAGCAGAAATTGAAAAATATCTCAATAGGAAAATCTTCCGTTAATTGGGTTTTTGAGTAATTTGGTAATTTTTTTTTTTTTTTGCAAGTTTGCATTTTTTTTTTTTGGAAAATATTTTTTATACAGGTTGTGGTTTTAGGATGTTTTGACCTTGAAAGTTGAAGGACGGTTTCCATACGAGGCAAAAAAAAAAAAAAGTTTGAAAAGCATTTTTTAAGTTTTATGTTTACAATTTTTAATTTTATATAAAAACATTACTATGAATTTAATAATCACACACACTTTTAATACTAATAATAAAAATATCGTAAGAAAATTGAGAACTAACAAAAAAATAAATAATAGTAATAATAAAAATCATTATTGTTGTTATAATAAAAATATAAAAAAAATGTGAGTAGAATTTTCTTCGAGAAAGATTCCACAAAAAACTTATAAAATAATTTGAAAATTAAAAAAAAAAAAAATCAATTAAAAATCAAATCAATAAGAAGACTATAATATTTTGCTACAATTACTTACAAAGTAATTAATTATCATTTTTTTAAAAAAAATATATATATAAATCACACTCGAGATTATAATATAATTCTTTTCCTTTTAAAAATAAATTGCGAGAATGTAATTTTCGTAAATCAAACCAAAATTCATTCCGCGCGGCGCCTAATAAAAAAACCAATTTAAAAAAATAGAATAAACTACTGTATTTACAAAAAAAAAAAAAAAATCGCTGTTAGGTAACTTTTATTAAATTGTAGGTTTAAAGGTCAATGGACTGGAGTATTTGACTTCGTACTGGTAGACGGTAGCAGGTGTGGAGGCTGAGGAAGAGGCGGAGGCGGAGAAGGAACGGACGCTTTCGGGCGAGTTTTTACTCCAATTATTGTTTTTTGGCGTCTTTTTCGAAGATGTCATCGTCTTCGGGGTTGTTGCCACGTACTCGTTGACCTCGGACAACAGCTGCTGCTCCAGATACGTGTCCGCCGCGTAATGAGCAGGAGGCGGAAGATGATGGACCAGCGGCGGCGGATGAGTTCCTTCCGAATGGCTCTTCACTTTCGCCGCGTTGCCATTTCCGCCGCCAACTTTCGGTTCCTGAACTTGAAAGTGCTCGAAAATCATGTCGGGCTTTTTCGCCGACCCAGCTGCTTCGAGGTGAGGGTAGATGTTTAGCGGGGTGACGTCGACGATGGGGGGCGCTTTGGTCGGAGGTAGACCGAAGGGAGGGTACTCGAAGGAGTTGTCCACCGTTTCTTTCTGGTGTTTGGGAGTGTTTTTGGAACTACTCGAAGGAGGAGTGTGCGGTGTGGGTGGGAGTTTGTGGAAGTCTCGGGCGATCACCGGCGTCATCATCGTCGAAGAAGCTTCGAACATCATCGGTTTCGGAGTGGTCGAGCTAAACCTCGAGGTGGCGGACGACTTGAAATTCGACGCTTCCACTTCGAAATTGGCGTGGACGGGTCGAGAATTAATTGGACCTCCGGGTCCGAAATTTTGTCGTCCGGCTTCTAAGTGTAAATTGTTCGGTCCGAAATTTGGTCTGACTGGGTCGAAGTTCGGATTCGGAGAGTTGAAATTTGCTCTTGTAGGGTTTGAATTTGAATTTGCGGAACCAGAATTTGGTTTTTTAGCTTCAAAATTATTGGGTCTTTGATTAAAGTTTGGTCGTTCTTGGTTAAAGTGTGGTCTTTCTTCATTAAAATTTGACGGTCTTTCTTTATTAAAATTTGGTTTTTCTTTATTAAAGTTCGGTCTTTCTTCGTTGAAATGTGGTCTTTCTTCATTAAAATTTGGTTTTTCTTTATTAAAGTTCGGTCTTTCTTCGTTGAAATGTGGTCTTTCTTCATTAAAATGCGGCCTTTCGGGATTAAAATGCGGTCTTTCACGTTCAAAATTTGGCTTTCCCTGATCAAAACCCGGTCTTCTGGGTGGTTCAAAATGTGGTTTTCCATGCTCGAAATGTGGTCTTTCATTTTCAAAGTTTGGATTTTCAACTCCCAAGTTGGGTTTTTTAAACTCGAAATTTGGTTTCCCAGCTTCGAAATTAGAATTACCGGGCCCGAAGTTAGGTTTCTTAGCTTCGAAATTTGGTTTTTCAGATTCAAAATCCGGTTTTTTTGGTCTAAAATTTGATCCCGCATTAATCGGCCTTCCATTATCTACATTTGAATTCTTCGGTCCGTTCGAATTTCTCACCTTTTGATTCTGAGCCATTTCAACATTAGGTCTCTGATGATTGGCATTAGCGAATTTATTGTTTTCTTTCGCATTAAACGGCTTCTCAGGCATGGGGGGACCAAAGTCGTTCATAGGTGGATGATCCATCGGAATGAAGGGAGGAAATTGATGCGGAAGTGGAGGTGGTGGCAAATGCGGTGGAAGCATATTATGATTGAAGTGCGGCGGCGGAGGAGGAGGAGGCATGAAAGGTCCGAACTCAGCCCTCATTTTCTTCTCGTGCTCAATTTGAAACTTAGCCGGATGAGCTCCCGGGTTGGGTCTCGGTCTGAATGGAGGCTGCTGGAACTGAAAAGGCACGTTGATGCTGGGTTGAGGGAACTGATCGGGATGAGGAGGACCGAATCTATTGATGTGATGGAACAAATCTTGCTGCTGCTGCAACATCGGGTTCGGTCGATGATGATGGAAAAACTGCTGCGATTCTGAAAAATGTGGTCCGTTCTGCGGCAGAGGGTTGTTAAAATTGAACTGCTGAGGCGGAGGAGGAGGAGGAAACGGTCGGTTCTGGTTCTGCGGCCCAAACTGCGGATGAGGATGATGATTCGGTTGAGGGAAATTAGAGGGTGGGAACGGTCGATTTACCTGGTTTAATTGAGGTTCGAAGAAAGGACTGTTGGGAAAGTGATTGGGCGCCACATTCGGCAAGTTGAACTGAGGTTTGTCGCGTTGGTTTGGCAAATTAAACTGAGGCTTGTTCCGCTCATTTTCTCGGTGGTTTTTATTCTTTTGTTGTTGTTTGGGAACTTTTTTGTTTTTGGCGTTGATTTCTTCTCGCTTTTTACTAGCATCGGCGGCAGCAGCTGAGATGGGAGGCAGCGCAAACAGCGAGGGAGTTCCGAATTGAGGCATTTGTTGGTTGTGGAACGCCGGCTGTCTCAATGGGATGAAGAAAGGTCGGTGAGGATGGTCGCTGTTGTGCATTCTCTGGTTGGGAGAGAAGTTCATCTGCTGCTCGCTGAATGCTCCTTCGATCCCGTCGGAGTCGGCGGAAACGGGATGCCACAGGATGTACCCGGCTGGAATGGGCATACCTTTTACTTTCGGACCTCCGCCTTGTTGAGCTTCACGTTTCGCGTTCCCCGTTGATTCTTCTGCTCCTACGTTCGACGATCTATCGTCTCCTTCCTGCACCCTCGACATTTCGGGGACCATTCGGGGTACTTCCTGAATCACGGTGACTTCCACTTTCGGCTCCGCCTCTTTGTCCATTTTTTTCGCCGCTCTCGCTTCGTGCCTGGCGGCCAAACTTTTGATGATTCGGCCAACGATGGGGATGATGCGGCTGCCGTTTTTCGGTTTGGAGACCGCCGCTCGGCTTTTTTTGCCGTTTATCAGCTCGTCTATGGCTTCGGGGAATCCAGCTAGAGCCGCGATAATCCCACCACGCCGATTATCCCCAGCCACAGCCTCCACATCGCGATCCATGCGATCGGATAGCTCCTCGCTTTCATCTTCGAACATCAGCTCTTTTTCACTCTGCGTAAATTAATTAAAAAAGCAGAAATTAATTATCACAATAAACCAAAAAATAAATAAATAAATAAATAATTGAAAAGTGATTTGATTTTTTACGAGTTTAGTAACGTGCAATTATTGTATCAAGAATTTTTTTAGATTTAAAAAAATTTTTTTTGTCATAGTTTAAAGATTTTTTTTCGAAGTTTAAAGATTTTTTTTTCAAAGTTTAAAGATTTTTTTTTCAAAGTTTAAAGATTTTTTTTTCAAAGTTTAAAGA
>JAQGAZ010003507.1:0-11489 GCA_034692225.1 Polydesmus complanatus
GTAATACTTAACCTCTTCTCAAACCCGATTTTTATTTCTAAAAATCGGCAGAAGTAAGGCTTAAGTGCGCGTTTTTATTACGCTCGCTTGCTACAACTTCGCAAAGGGCATTAATAAATTAAATTAGAATTATTTTTAAATTAATAAAATTAATTTTTAAGATAGGAAAGTAAAGAAAATTAAGAAAAGGTTGGAAAAACAAAAATTTCGGGAAATTTCCTTTTAGGGCACTTAAACTTGGGTGACTCAGAGGAGGTTGCGACTCGTCCGCAACAGGCAATTGAAGGAACTGTAGCGAATTCTTCGCCTGTAAAATGTTTTTATATTAAACGCAATATTATGAGTCATAAATAAATATTTTATAAAAAAATTAAATTTTTTTAGTACCTGTTTTAAATAAAATCTATTGTTATTCTGCTATTAGGAAAATTTCCTATTATTCTTTTAATTTAATTTAAAAAAAATTATTTTTACACTCTAATAATGGGGGATTATACGGTACTTATAAATTCGATAGAAAACGTTTTAATTATTATTATTGATTGTTGAAAAATACAATTAAAAATATTTTTCGTGATATTGTTATTGTTCTCCATTTAATGGAAATGTATTGTACTTTTAAATTCTATAGAAAACGTTTTAATTATTATTATTGATCGTTGAAAAATGTAATTAAAAATATTTTTTATGATATTGTTATTGTTCTCCATTTAATGGAAAGGTATTGTACTTTTAAATTCTACTGAAATATATTTTTTTCTCAAAATTCTATTGTACATTTTTAAAAACAATAAATTTTCCAATATACTCAAGCACGTAACTGTAATATATAAAGAGGACAATTGAAATAAGCATTATTATTGTTTTATTTAACGTGTGGAAAATGAATTCAATCTATGACATTTACAAGTGGAAAGGAATAGTGGACAAATACACTGGATGTATTCCTCTACCCGAAGTCTACGAGAGTAAAAATGCAGCAAAAATAACCAAGCTTTTCACAGCTTATGCTATTCCTACTGTATTTTTCATTTCCTGTTTGTACTACACATTTAACATCTTCAACCTAGGCATCGCAATTTCTAATCAGCATGACCTCACCGATATCCTCATCCAAGTCATTACGGCCCTGGTTATGCTGGTTGGACCACTTTTTGGCTACACACTTCATTTCCGGCTGAGCAAGCGCTTACTCACTTATCTCAAACTACATAGGAAGGTGGAAGAACTTATAAAACCTGATCGAAGAAATCTCAAATATTTCGCTAATTGCTTTCTGCTCTTCTCCCTTTCCATCACATTAACGTTTTATATAACGTTCAGTTACACTCAATTAAAAATCTATAATGGTAAATACGACTTTTATTACGGTGTGGCTACTGTCCTAAATATCGCCATGGCTCTGTGCATCAACATGCATCCCCACTCCCTGTACATCGTATTCCAACACGTATTAAAACACGCCTTTCAACAGCTTCTAATAAAGATTGAAAGAAATAAAACAGAAATAAACCTGAAACCGGAAGAGAGATGGGAGAATTTGAGGAAATATCGTCTGCACTACTGTTCTTTATGTACACTAAGCAAGCTATTAGATGACTTAGTGTCTCCCTTGATGGTCTATCAGTTTACTCTGTGTTTTCTGCGCATGGTGTATCACTCAACCTTCATCAACCTTAAGCTTTCACATTCCAATCTCAACAACTGTATGGGGATTTTGATCACTGCTGAGGTCCTCATTGCGGCACCTCATTTTGCTCATGCGACCAAATCGATGGTAAGTCAGAGTCCATTTCCATTGTCCACAAACTTTAATCGAGAAAGATACAGTTAACGCAACTTTATAACCATTAGTGACAACTTGTTTTACCACTATAAGTGAGATGAATTAGAGAAATTAACGTTTATCAGTTACAAGGTTCAGATATAGGTACTCTATAATTGGGAAAAATAGTTCATTTAAACTCTACAAGTGATGTCCATTTTGGTTTTACCTGTATAAGTGAGTTTATGTTGAAATTATGCTAAATTATTTAAAGTTAAATATGCAAATTATGTTAAGTAGAAAAGCCTCAAGCCATTATGAATGTGTAATTGTTTTTCTTTTGCCCAGTTTGGGATTGCGAAATTAACAATATTATTTGTCCTTTGTTAAAAGCCTGTAAAAACTGGATCTATAATTAATCCCTTAATTGCTGTAAATTGTGCAATATGTTTTCCCTGTTTTTCCCCCATTGTTCTGATCAGTATAAATAGAGCTGTTTTCAGTTAGACTCATCAGAACAAAACAGAGTCAAAGAGAAAGGATCTCTTGCCTGATTAAAGAAATAAAAGTTTTGTTTAAATTTAAAATTCTGGTTGTCAACCTCAAATTCTTCCAACATTCCAACAGTTTAATTAGTTAAATAATATTGTACTTTTTCTTAATGCATTCAGGCGGATAAAGTGCTGCCCTCTGTGTACTCCTCCTTCCACTTCAACAACAAGAAGATGAACGATGAGGTTGCACTTCCATTCATTGATTAACTTAAATAATTTAATATAATTAAATATTTTCTTAATTTAAATTAGTTGAACGTGTTTTGCATTCAAACCATATATTTTAACCCCTCATTTGCCGCTTCCGGATTTTTTCAAATCGACCGGAACTTAATGCTCTCGGTATAGAAATTTTAATTTTTTTTTATGGAATAAAGTTCAATTAAATATTTTAAATTTTTCAGATAATTCAATCGGTGATTACTCAGTGGGTGGTGTTCTATAAAATCCACATCGTTTCTTCTCTCCCATCTTAAGTACAGCTGAAGTCGCAGCATACAGGATGCCTTCACGTGTCAAATGAGAAAAGGCAAAAAAAAAGCCAAGTTTTTTCTGTTAAATTGAATGTTATGTTACTTAATGTTGCATTTTTAATATTAAATAGGATATCCGAAATTTCGCGCCTGCTTTTTTTTTGCCAATCTTGTGTAAATAGACTGTTTCCTAGCCGCATAAACCCCTTTATTAGCCCAGGTGGGGCATCTCTGATATTTTGGGGATCAACCCGTTTACATTATTAAAAGTTAATATTTTTAACTCAAATTTTAATTCAAAATCAAAAAGTTCGTGCACTTTTATTAAATTTTTGCTCTATTTTTTTTTTTTTTTTTGGTGAACATGTTGTTTAACATGTCTTTGGCCGTTACCTAAATTGGTAGCTTTCGTTACCACGTAATTTAGGTTTTTCAGCCAACTAAACAAGTGGCGGTTTTTTGTGTTCGGCGATGTTTTCATTTTCATAATGAAAAATACTTTTATCATTATGTTATCATATGCAATGAATTCTTACATTTTCCTGTCATTGTTTTTTTCTTCTGGTAATGGAAACAAATCACCTTATACTAAATTTGGTAATTAAAGTGGTTGTACAGTAGGTGCATTATGTACCTATTATTTTAGTGCTATTTTTGCAATGGAGTAAGAGCTGGTGGCCAGCGCGGGGCCTTTAGCAACTGTTGCCAAAAGGCCCTAGATTTTGAATGGTACGAGGCTGAAGCATTTTCCACCCTGAAGCTAAACTTTTTTTGGCCGCCCCTAAAAAGAGCAATTTTTGATGATTTTGAAGCACTGAGGTTGCGAGGCTCAAAATTTTTTTTTAAGAAAATTGACATCTTTTTGATATGAATCCAACTAGAAAACGCGCACGCAGATAAGAATCACTAACATTGAATGATCAGAGGAGAGAGAGAGAGAGATGGTCACCTTTAAACAACCAACTTCACTTGTAGACTGTAGAGAGGAGTATGGTGGCCCAGCAGGCTCAACCAAAATAAAAATCAATAAATTATTAAAAAAAAAAAAAAAACTATTTTTTTTTTGATTTTTGAAAAAATATTTTTTTCTATTGATGAAGGAGGATGCATGAAGGTGATGGAGATCACCATGTACCAGTTTCATTTAATCATCAGACGGCGGTTGAATCAGCTAAGCAACACTTCCTTTAAAATATTCCAATTTAGGATATTTCAAATTGGTTCCAAGAAGAAAAATCATCTTTTTTCTCAACTTAAAAACATAATGGCTGGTATGCATAAAAATAAGTTTTAACTTTTAGATACAACTTTTAGTGTTAGGGTTTAGTCGAAGTGAAGTCTTAAAAGCGCATGCATAAAAAAAGCTAAGTTTAAGCTATTACGCTCAGCCTCCACTTCGTAGCGCTGAGATTAAACTTAGCTTTCATCGTCTGCTACTGCCAACATAAGTTTGGTAACCATGGCTACCGTACGGATTGCGCATAGGTATTTTGAAAGTGTTTTTGAGTTTTCTAATTCATTTCGAGTGTATTATTTAGAAATCGAAAATTGTAAACAATTGTAAAAATTAAAATTCTGTGTGCGCTCACAAATGTTTAAAAATTAATTAACACAGATCTCTGTAAAGTAAATCTTATGAGAATTAATAATTACTGGTATTACCAAGTTCAGCGAGACATCTGAATACGGGTGTATCTAGAAACTAATTTTAATGTAAAAATTAATTGTTGAAATGAATGGCGTGTTTAACTTAAAGAAAATAAAAGTTTATGTAAAATTAATTTTTACTGCACATTCGCGGGTTGCATATCTTATTTAGGATAGTTTCTTTTCACCCTATAAATTTTTTTTGATGGAAACACATACCGTATCAACAATATCAAATTCCGACATTTTCCTCACTACAAATACCTGTTTAGTGTAAAGTGAAGCTGCTCTTGACCAGCTTCGCTTAATCCCTAGTTAAAACTTAAGTGCGAAGTGGAAAGTGTGTTTTATGCATGCGAAATTAAGTTTCCATAACGACGTAATAGTGGTAGTGACATCACCGCAGTTGTCACTTACCACTTCGCACTAACACTAACTTTTATGCATGCTGAATGAAGTTTTAACTTAGAAAACCAAGCTAAATCAAAGAAAAAACTTTTAAATATTTAATACAGTAAATTGAAATTAAGGTAAAAAATAATCATTACTTTTCATTGCATTGCATAAGAAAAAACATTCGAAATCGCCTTCCACAATACACTTCTTTTAATATTTTTATTCCATTGCTTATCCTTAGATTTAACTACAGATTTAGGTTTATTTAATTTAACTTAAAAATTCGAAAAACTAAACTACCAGTTGAATAATATTATTATTGTTTGGACCAAGTGGTATGCAGAGAGTCGACTCACCCTTCCATGAGTCATTCAATGAAATGTCGTTCACTGCTGTCATACCTGGTCAGTCATGTTTATTACCTTTAATCAGGCCCGCACTCGCAACTCAGGGACACCACAAACCCCACACAAATACCTTTTTCTTAACTTAAATTAACACAATCTTTTTGTTTTATTATTGAAAGTTTAAAGTTGTTACGGTATTCAATTTCCATGGCTTTTCTTAAAAATTAAGTTTGTTTTTCGTTAAATTTTTCGGTAAATTTTCATAAAAATTTCCCTATTTTTCCTAAAAATTTTGATAACTTTCCAAATAATTTAGTTATTTTTTCAATTATATTTTTAATAAACCCCCCAATAATTAATGTTTTAGCTGCATAATTATTATGTTTTTTGATTGTAGATGGCCACATTCCAAATATTCCACAAGAATTTCACTAACATTCCTTTCGATTTCGAGTTTACCATTGGCGGAATCAAAGAACTGCTGACCAAGGACAACTGCAAGAGGGATAGCATTGCATTCCAATGGAAGAAGTACCTGGATGTCTCCACTGGACTTCAATTCCAGTTGAAGTATAAAGACGGAGCCTACACATGGTTACACATGGACGACAACGATGACAGCTTCACCATCGCTGCCATCAAACATTTCCCCGCCTTTTTTTGCATCATTGTTCTAAATTTAAATGTCAGTATTTTCGAATTTAAAATTTTTAAAAAATATTCCGATTTAAATTAACCGATTTAGCTTAAAATAGCGTACTGTACAGGGAGCAATATCGTTAAAGCAAGACGTAAACCAAAACCGTAAATTAAAACAATAATAAAGTGTTATCCAATTCAAATGGTTGAGGAGGTCGAAATGTTTATTATTTCTTAATTTACTTGATTACTGTACGGTACCAAAAAAAAAAATAATATTTAGTGAAATGATTGTTTCAAGAAATTATTAAGTTTCTGCATTTTAAATACCGGTACTTGTGCATGATTTTAATCTATACAATTAAAACAATGTCCATTGTAAAAAAAAAAATTCATAAGTAGAAAATGACGCAATATGGATGTGATTTTCATTTATTTTGGCTACTTTTGTTCTCCTAAAGACTTTAATTAACAAATAGGGTGAACCAACTAAGTCGCTGTTTTTTTTTTATATTTAATATGCTTTTCAAGTAACAAAAAGAAAACTTACGTTTTCAAAATGGACATCACACTCTTTGTGTCTGCGCTTTAATGACTACTTTACAAAATAAAGTGTCATTTTCGATGAGATTTCTTACCTCATTCACTTTGCATATTTCTAATGCGTACTTTTTGTGCGTTTTAATATATTTTACGCGTGTTTTTGAAATGCTTTTGTCAGGGTCCTTACGGTTGATCAAGGTGACGGTGGTCGAGTGAGGAAAGGATCCTGGTAGTTCAGCGTCAAAATGGCCAGTCAAAAACGATACGCGAGCAGTCAGTTTTACCCCTGCAACAGCACGAGCTTGTCTATCGCCAACTGTAGTTTTCTTTTATAGTTATCAATATTCCATTCCAGTGTTCCATCGTACGAATGGACGTATTCGGTCATTATAGGTGGTTTCACGTATATCTCCATCTCAATCGAATCATTAACATTGTACGGTGATTTCTCGAGCCAATCTTTACGGTCAAATGATAACCCAAATGCCAGTAAAGAACTAAATTTTAAGCCTGATACGTAACTTTTAGAAATGCATTTATGTTTGGCATTGCCACCACTTTGGTCCTTCAGCAAACAAAACACTTGCGGGATTACTACGACATTTTTCGCTTGTCAAACACTATCCAAGCAAAACGACAAGTCAACGTTCCGGTAGTAGTTATCTCTCACTTGTAACTTGGCTCGAGCGTGAACAGGATATCCTCTCCACCCAAACAGTTCACTGGTCAATTGGAACTCCTTTTGCTCCATTTTATTCTTAATTCCGTCGATGGTCCACTTGAAGCTGGGTTGGAAACGATAAGCATGAGTGGCCAGATTGAAGCAGTTCATCTGAAATCGAAATTATCAATTTGATTTATTAATTAAAACCTTAAAAACTATATCGAACCATGAACGTCAACTGCCTGGATGGAGATGGTTCCGCGTGCCAATGCTTCATCCTCTTTTTTGTTGATTGGTTTTTCTCCCGTTTGTTCTCCACGCGCCTTTTTGTTACTTGAACGTCTCCATCTTTGGTTTTCGCTCGTTCCGAAAGGGTTGTCGTTACGCATTTCAAGTTGGGTGGTGCATCGGTGTCAGCTGATGATGTCACTTCCTTTTCTTTCCTTTCGGTTGAGACGGTCACTCCGCTCACTCGCCCATTCCCTTTCATCTCTCGAGCCACGCCCATCTCTCGCATCTGTTCCTCCAAAACTTTGACTTTATAAAATAAAGTTCCATCATTCCTTTCTCCCCCTTTCTATAATAATCATATACAATCATTAATTTCGATGAAAAGTAATAATTAACAAAAATAGAAATTCCACTGTTTCCAAGTCCTTTATAATTCCCGTTTTCAAATTTACAATCCCATCTTTAAATGCCGTCTTTAGCTTAAGTAAATCCGCCGTAACTTTCTCCGTCACTGCACTTTTCATCGTCTCCATTTTATTTTTAATTTCGCTAATCTCGTTGTCTATCATCCGGAAATTTTGTTGAATTTTTCGTCGCTCTTTCACAAAAGAAAACGTTAATAATTTTATTGGAAACATTTACACAAATCAAGAGCTGCTTTTCTTACCAGTACCCTTAATAGTCCATTGTCTTTGGAGTGGTTGCAGCCTTTAAAATGCGTCTACATACAAAATATAAATGTTTATTACATTTTACTTAGTTAAATACTCCGTATATAATATAGTCACCTCTAGGTCATCGTGGGAAGGGTTTGGGGTCAGCACTTGACCACACCAGCCACATACAAACTCCTTCGTCTCAGCCACATATTCCAATGGCCACGTGGTTAAACCCTCTACGTTATTTTCAACATTTAAAAAACAAAAATAAAGTTTGATTAAGACAAAAACGATTTTTTTATGTACCTGTTCTCTTTGCTGGCACGCACGCGTGAAATCGATAGTATCGCCAAACAATTTAATAATCGATTTCTGCGTTCTAAGACATTCTACAAAGACATTCTTTATTTACAATATGTAATTGCACAATCCATGATATCGACACCATCGATAAATGTCGAAAATGTGCGTGTGCTTGCCAGCAAAGCGAACAGTACCTTTTTTTAAAATAAATTGGTCTGGATTTGATTGACCATTACTACGAATTCCGGAGGAAGAAGCCATAACCGTTGGCGACTGAAATTGTTGGTTTCAGGACCGCTACTAAACATTTTTAAAAAAAAGTAATTTATTAAATAATTAATTGCAGTGAAACTGCATTCAAATAAATTATTAATACACAGTAATATTTAATACGCTGATTTTAGTACCAGGTAGTGAAACAAAAATGGTAGTGGATATTTTTATCAATTAAATTCTAGCTTTTAGTCAATTCTGAACTCAAGTCACCTTTAATTTTATCAACCTTAATTTAAAGTTTAAGAAAATACTTTACCTTTATTATCCTCAAGATTTTCTTAATTCAAAAACGTAATCCAACACACAACGATTCACCTTCGACCTTTCCTACACATCAGACTGTTACGCTGTTTTTTCCCCCTGACATTCAATTTTAATGGAAAAAAGGCGAAAGCAAAAGAGGAAGGTTGCATTGTTGTTCTCAAGGGTAGAACTGAAGAGAAGTGCATGAAACTTCACTCGATGAGAGGAAAACCGCCGAAGCTGGTACATGTACATTGCAAAAGAGGAAGGTTACATTATTGCTTGAAGGGGTGGAACTGACCTACTACTACGCTAATAATTATTGATAACAGCTGATGTCCAATGAAAGATTGAACGGTAAAACCAATAATGACCAACATCAGGCAGAATAACTATTGCATTTGTATTTTTATGTTTATTCTGCGAAAAAATTTAATAAACAAATCGGGTGAACAAACATACGAGTTTGCTTATTTTAATTTCACCTAGTAGGTTTATTACTTGCCATAACTCACTTTAAAAAATAAAGTGCCATTTATGACGACATTTTTAACGTATTCAACTTTGCACATTTCGAACATGTACACTTGGTTTTTAATATCTGCCATGGTTGGTTGCATGAGTAATTGTTCGTGATACTGTAACACCAACCATTTCCGCCATTTTTTCACTACAAACATCACTTTAGTGTAAAGCGAAGCTGCTCTCGACCAGCTTCGCCAAAACCCTAGTTAAAACTTAAGTGGAAAGTTTTTTTTATGCATGCGAAACTAAGTTTGCACTACGACGTGGTAGTGACGTCACGTCAGTTGTCACTTCGCAATAACACTAAGTTTTATGCATGCTGAATGAAGTTTTAACTTAGCAAACCAAGTGTTTAGTTTAAACTTTTTTTTTTGGCTGCCAGCCAATAGTTCTTGTTAATTCGTTTAATTATTTTTGTATTTAGCATTTCTTCATCTTAATTTGTATATTATATTTTTCTATACAGTTTATTATATGAAACATTTCTATTAGTTCAAATGTTTTGAGGTATAGCCATTTAAACACATTTGATTTAATCTCCATGCTTCGTCAATGGCTTCGCTCGGACCGCAAACTATAATGGGGTTAATTCATTATTTCCGATTTCTCTGTACTACTGTATTCGATGATATTTCGTAACTCAGGCGGAAGTCGTGTGTTTGTTTTAAACGGAAACAGCGGTGTTTCTAGGGACGGGAAATGTGTTTTTGTGTTTGACGAAGAATGTAATGAGGGTTAATGCGGCGTCGACTACAGCGTTGGCGGCAGCCATTGCTTCTTCACGGACTTCTCTTCCGCGGAGGAGGAGTCAACGGGTTTTCTTGTCCGGCGGAATAAACGGGGTTTTCCCCCGTTACACTTTTGACGTCATCGCTTTCGCTTTATTCTTAGCTGATTAAGGCTTTTACGGTGTTAATTAAAATAAAAGGTAAGAAATTATTTTTAATTAATGCAATATAAATCCTCAATTTTGCGTTTTTAATATAATTTTTAAACTTCGATTTTTCGTTTTTGATGTAAATTTGAAACTTCGATTTTGCTCTCTTAATAAAACTTTTAGTATCCTCCATTTTGCTTTTTTTTAGCTTGAGTTTAAACTTGAAATTTAACTTCAGTTTGAATGTTTTTCCATGTAAAATGTTTCCCTATTTATACTCTGAAGTTGTTTCGCAATGGGTAGCAGCTAGCAGCCATCTTGTTTACTCCTCCTCCTCAATGACATAATATTATGCAACGAGTGAAATCCTCTCTTCTGACATCAGAGAAACAGACTTTAGGGAGTTTCGTTCTCGTATTGCAACGTCTCCCTTGCGCAACATCAGCCTCCTCCGCCTTTTGTTCATGTGCAACGTGGTTTCTAGTTTAATGTCTATTTCACGAGTTTAGTGACCATTGAGTTTGGGAAAGATTTACTTTAAAGTCTATGAATGAGATTTACACTAAAATTTATGAAACGATATTTACACTTAATATTATGGGAGAGATTTACATAAAAAATTTAAGAAAGAGATTTACATTAAAGTATATGGCAGGGATTTACATTTATGTTCATGGGAAAGATTTACATCAAAATGTTTTGTGCAGATTCAACAAATGACAATAATAATAGTTTTTAAAATGTCATTTTAATTGCGAATGATTTGAGGTAACATTATATTCAATGACGTTATAAACGGGTTTAACTGAATAATAAGTTTTAAAAAGATTTTATTTATTGCGTCAAGAAAATACGTTCAACTCAAATGATATTAAATTTAATTAACAGTTGCTATTATTACTGTTATTATGGAATGTTAATTAGTGAGTTAAAGCTGATACTCACACAAGGCATAGTAAAGTCTATCAGCATAACCCCAACCCCACATCTGACTCTCACCGGTTAAATACAATTGAGCGAACCATGAACCAGTATGCCTTTTCATTTTATCCCATCCTCCGGTGTACTCGCCCAGCCTACTTCCGTCCACCCACACCCACCCACATTGCTGCCCATTCCCTTCCTCTTCACGCTTTATTCCTATCCACAAGCAATATTGACCGCTGTAGATGGGTTCCAATTTGTTACGTGCAGGCCCTCAGTCTTTTTCTCTCCACCTTCTACTTTTATATATCTCTCCATATTAATTAGTCTAATTTTATTAATTAAAACCACATGTCTTATTGCGGTATATTCTCATGTTTTCTCTTTTCGCGCTCTCGCAATTAAGATACACGGCGCTCTAGC
>JAQGAZ010003508.1:0-11488 GCA_034692225.1 Polydesmus complanatus
ATAACGTATCAAATGTATAACATGTTTTTTTAAAAAAAATATATTGGTACTACAGTACAGTATATTGGTTATAACTAGGAACGTGGTCCATGTTTTCAAAATTATTGGGCTTCTGTACATCTGCATTAATTTTACTCTTTATGCCCTATATGTAGGCGCAATAATGACCAGTAATTGACCCGCGAGGTTGAAGGCGGCAATTATTGGTAAACGATAGAATTTTTTTTACATAAATTACATAGAGCGTGGCGCCAAAATTACGACTATGGGTAAATGGGGTCCTGATTGCGAGTGTTTCATAAAAAAAGTTACTGGTGCATTAAAAAAATATAAAATTTTGGTTTTCTACTTGTATTTTGTGTTTAGTAAGCTTATGGGTAAATGCGGTCCTGTATATTATTGTATACAGAACTCGCACAGTTTTTTTTTTTTTTTTTTAGAAATTTATTTAGTTTCCAAATAACTTTTCGTCTGTTAAAATCGAACAATTTATTTTAAAGCTACATTTTTTTGTGAGACTTGTCGCCATGCAATTTTGCAAGAAACGACAAATTTTATGTTTTCCTCATTTCACGCTATTAAAACCTGATGCGCGCTAATAAACATAGAATGCTGAAATTGTTTCATTTAAATAAATGGGAGAGAACAAAGTAACCATTTTTTAGAATTTGACCAAGCCTATTCTACGTTTTTTTTTTTTTTTTGAAAAAATGGCGTGACATTTAAATAATAATCATTATTAATAGTCTGTTTTGGACGTTAGAACTTTTCGCAATCAGGATATGACGTAATAAAACCATTTGTAATTGATTTAATTTTGAAAAATTAAGCTTCGAAGTTATTGACACAGATTGGTTTTTTTTTTATTACCATTATACAATGTACGGTATTATCTGATACATGACGTACAAATTCTAAATTTTAATTGACTTACGGTTCAGTGGGTTTGAATTTCGTCATGCATGCGTACTGTCGACATGCCGATGCCGAGGGGCTACTTCTTGAATTCGCGAATAGTAACTAACTGACTCAAAGTGTAATTTCATCTTTCTTTGAAAGCTAAAAATTCAGGCTTTCAGTTCCAAAGTATTTCAAGTTTACGTATCGTACTTTTGAGATGCCGGTAATCATCATTAAAGGACATTAGTTTATCTTGTTATAAACCAACTTCATTTTGCTTAGGGGTTTTAAAAGCTGACTAACTTACGGTAACAGTAAGATGGGATTACAAATTCTTTAATGAATTTTTAACTTTAGAAATAGGATACATGTCGGTACTTTGCCATTGGTATCATGTTATTAGACAAATAGATGACATAAGCAGTTCAATGTTAATACTATCGGTTATCGGTAATGGTGAAGTTAAGGATTTGGTTCTTTGCAGCACTCAAATAGTTTCAAGAAGTTTCAAGAATAATTTCTAGAATCCACCATATATTATTTTTTTTAAAAAAGAATGGACTTAACCACTTTGAAACTGGGCATCTCAATTACAGTATTAATATTTGATAGAGATTGTAAATAATTTTTTTTGTTTATGGGTTATGCAGCAATTTTTTTTTTTAATATTATTGTTTTATACGGTGAGAAGCAAATCAGCTCATCCTACATTTTTATAAATAAAAAAGAAATAGTTGGTGAATGGCGGTAGTTTCTATTGTAAAAATTAATTGGTAGTTAGTTTTCTAAATAAAAAAAAATTGAATAAATAAAATAGAGCATATTAAATTGGCTTAAGCGGATCAATGGATGATTTATTAGCTTTGTAATGAAACACAACCGCTTTTGTTGAAACTGGATTTAAATTTTTTTTAAAAAAAATTGAGACATAATAAGGTACATGTAAAAGTTTTTTTAAAAAAATTTTGGAGTTAAAACACCAAATATGGCGGAACAACGCCATAAACAAATTTTTAAAAACTTTGAAATATGTAATGTACAGTACATTTTTAACTTAAAATTTGACGCCTGAATGGCAGAAGAGTAAGACTACTCTGGAATACTTCTCAATGTCTCATTTATGAAGGAGACAAATACATGTATTATAAAATTATTAGTCTGTAAAAAATATTTAATTTAATCTAGAAAAAAATTTATTCTTAAACGCTCTTTTTTCAATTTTTTTGTGTTTTAAGCATTTACTTCGTCATTAATCGGTGTTTGAGTTGTACGACCTTTTTTTCTGTCTCCTACTGATCCGTTAGTTGTTTCTTGATAAATTGTAGATACTTTATATCGTATTTATAGCCGATTAGAAGGATCAGTACGGTATAAGATTTAGCTTTTTTTTTTTTTTGCTTATTTTATTTTTTACTTCATTTCGCAACATCTTCGTCGGATAGAAGAAAAAAAAAGGAGGGTAAATGTATCAATAGGAGCAACGTGACTTTTGAACAGTTTTTTTTTTTTTTGTTTTTTTCACTTTTTTCTTCTCTTATTATTTTACATAGCTTGGAAAAACGCTATCAAAATCCAAGCTCATCGTTCTCATCCATTTGTTCATATTTGCGTTTATGAATATCTAACTTGATTCTGTTGTACAGTCGGAATCTCACTCTTTTCGAGCACTCGAGCGTGAGAGCTCTGTCAGGCGGAAAAATCGTCATCATATGCCTTTGCCTACTTTGCCTATGTATATTGATGTACGCCGGTGAATTGTGAAGCATTTCTGCATCCATGAATCCATAATCCGCAATCTTTCTATTCTTCGTGTATCCAATTTCTATCTGCTTTACAATCTTCTCTTGGGCGATTGTAAACTGCGTACCTACGTAGTATCTTGTAACTTGTTTTTTCATCTCGACTTTTCTTCATACTCGCTGTTTTCAGATCACTTGACGTTGGTTTGGTAATGGAAGTGATGTGTGTCAGGAAAATTCATTATTTTGAGCAGTCACTTGTACAATATGTATGTTTTTAGTTAAAGTAGAGTCTGTTTTTTTTTTTTATATCTTTTTTACACTTTTTTTGTGTTTGTAAATATCATTAATATTTAGATGTTTTAAAACTTTTATTATGTTAATGGTTCTTATTTTTTTTTTTTTTTTTATGGAATGGAGAAGAAGGGGGAAAAAAAACTTTAGGAAGGAAAATAATATTATTTTATCTCTTCTTGAGTCGAGTGATAACAGTTGTGTTTTAATGCTTCGAGGAAGTGTCAGAGATAGATTTACGTCAAGGGCTTAGGTTAGGTAATTGATAATTTTAACACAATGACTGCTCATCAATTTGGTCTACTTGACAAGAATAGATTGCGAGTCGAATAGATTTTAAGCTCTTAATTGGGAAGTTTTTATAATAATAAAATAATTGTTGAAATTATTTTTTAAATACGCTATAAATAATAAAGATTTTGGATAATTTAAAATAAATTAAAATTTGCTTTTAAACAACATTATTTTTTTTTAAAAAAACTTTGCTAATCTTTGAAACTTACAATCTTAATTATTTTTAATGTACTACATGTTTTTAGCCATAAGGATAATACCGACAGCAAATAAAAAAAAAAAAATTGAAGGTGAACATGTCTAAATGTGCTTATTTTTTTTAAAAAAATTTACTTTCATTTAAAAGTATGGAAGCAGAAGTATTAAATTATTGTAAGAATAAATTATGATAATGAGGTAGTACAAGTTCGTGAAAATCGAAATTTAACCTACCGGTATTTAAAAATTATTTAGGAGAATGTTGTGATCAGCATTGAAATCAATACACGTATCTTCATCAAAATAAATACTTGTCGAACGGCTTAAAATAAAAAGAGTACAATGCTATTTGTAATAAGTTCTTAATGAATTGTTGTAGGTTAGAATGAATTTTTTTTTTTAAAAAAACTTTTGGAGTAATTATTACGTAGTACAATGTACCATAGTAACAAAAGCAATCACAATTTCTATAAAACGAATGAGGCTCCAATTCAGTGTTTAAAAAAATATACAGTATTTTAATTTTAAATAACTTAACCAAAATAATGTAAGCGGTGCTTTTTATATAAAGACAAATTTATTTGTGGTGTTTGCTGCTTTTCAAATTGAATTTACGGTTATTATTTTGGAGTTAAGGGGCATGAGATGATGAGAATGTTTTAAATTTTAATTGTCAAATGCAAATTCTTGATATGAAGTTACAAGTTTTTTCATTAGATACATCCAAACCAAAGGGAACGATATTACAGTATACTGCATGTTTAACTTTGTATTCTCCATTGCCTCTTTAGACCTGCGTTATGTCGGTCAAATCAAATCAATTCCATTTTCTTAATGAGTGAAGTTACGAGGTTTTTTATAGTTTACCCAACGAAATGTTTACACTTTAATGTCATTAGTCTACATTGTACGAGACGTATAAGTAATTTAATTTTAATATTATTATGTATGGCTTATAACATGCACTCAGTTTTCACTCGAAGAATTTGCGCATCTTAAATAGGAAGAGAAAAAAATTCGCGTGCATTTATAGTACTGTACAGTGCATGGAAATTTTACTACAGAAAAATATTTATTAAAAATTCAATTTGCATACATTGAGCTTGCACAAGTACTGTAACAGTACAATGTCATATACTAGTATTATACGGCAGTAAGTTGATCGAAATCTAACCTCGGTTAGTTTTGTGCAATATTTAAAATTGTTTAAATACGTTTAGAAACTCGGAAATAGGAATTCGTTTGAACAAGTTTACGTACCGTACCGTACCGTACTGTATAATTCGCTTTATTTATTTTTTTTTCTTTTCACCTTTTGAAAATTTGATGGTACAAACGTTGTTTTTTTTATGAAAATATTAAAGTACAGGTACGGTACTAAATTTGGTTTGGATTATTTTTTTCTAATTTTTTTTATTTTATATTATTTACTTTTAGCTCCGCGCCACTTGCAGATGTGAATGAGTGACAAGCTTATTGAACAGACGTTTATTCGAAGCGAAAGTGTAGGGAAGATGTTCCGTCGTCGAATTTACGAAGAAGAAAAAAAAGAATGAAAACACCTGGTTGAGCCACTCATGCATGATGTTTATGCGCTACTCCCTCTACTACACCTACAACTACAAACTTCGAGTAACCACACAAATGACATGACTATTGAAGTGTTTGATATGTATTCATTCAAAACTCTATTTACGAGTAGTTTGCGTGATTTTCTATCGGTTAATAGCTTTGAACGAATAGCCAACCTTAATCTATACTCGCGTTGCTATGATGAGTGTGTCGTGACTAATAAGGAAGATGTAGTCGACCCTGATTCCTCTTTGTTTTCTTTTTCCTATTTGCCGACTTGCAATTAGACTAATAAGCTTGCTCGAAATCCTGTAAAAAAAATAGTATGGTTGGATAAGCAAAAACTAGCAACATGGAAGCATTTGAATAAGCATCGGCTCGTTGTTCTCTTCTAATATCGCGAGGAAAAAATATTTATTGAATGCTGAAGAGAAATAGAGAGAGAGAGAGACAGAACGAGAAAAAAAAGAGCGCGTCAACCAGATAAAAAGATATGTAAACAAGTTATTAGTTTTCGGTTTATCACATCCAAGTACTTTGATATTTTGATGATCAATTGGCAGTGGCGACTTTTTTGACAGAATCAGGTTGTTGGTACGTGGTGCTGACCACCTGCGTGTTGACCGTCATGATTGGAATCTTCTGCAGGAAGTGGAAACCGAAACGGTATGTTAATTATGACATTTTATATCTTATTCTTTTATAATATTCTACCGATTTTGAAAGTCTCGATATTCAGAATTTTAATTTCAAATCATATCGGGTGTAGTATAAAAAAAAAATGTATGCTGTGTGTTTCCGGGTTCCAGTTTACGATGTTCTTAACTGATATCAGCTCAATCAGCTGTAAAGTGGAGTGAATTTTAGTATGTACAGTGTTTTTTCTACTTTGATAATTACGGTAATATTAATGTAAAGAAAAAACAATTTGTTTATCCACGCAGATATCATGCAATTATTGTCCTCACAGGCGATTACAGAGCATGCATTTTGTCATTTTGAATTCGTTCTTTACGAATTATAAAGTCTTAAAATAACAAGAGTGCATAGAATACAAGTGTTTTATGGCATTTACTGTTGTGGGTAAAATGTAGAGGAGTGTAGTTGATATCGTTTATGGTAATTTTATTTAATTTTTCATCGAAGTTAATAAGATATTACGGTAATTTGATTGCTGCAATCGATGCTTGCTAATTTTTTTTTTTTTTTGTCAGAAAATTATTTTACTGCTAAACGTGGCATTCGATTTTTATTATTGTGGTCATATAAGTAAGAAGTGGCGCAAAGTGTGAATTTATTGTTGCAAGCGTTTTTGGTTGTAAATTTCCTTGAAATCTCCCCCGGAAATCTGTTTTGCTACGGTAGTCTCTCGTGCAATGAAGAAACGTGAATAGATAAAAGAAGGAAATAAAAGAAGTAATATCATTTTAGTTTTAAAAAATACGCGGAAATTTTATAGTCTTCGGTCTATAATTACACCTATCTTTTTAATGAAGTTTTTTTTTATATATATAAAAAAATCTTGATTTGACTGCCGTACTTTCCCTAAACCCACTTGAATATTTCTTGATAGATGAGTACAAAATGTGATCATAAAGTTAAAGCTGGCAGTTTAAATGCCACGCATGCAGATAGGGTACGTGCTCTTTTGCCTGTTAATAATTTCATTACGGAAAATAAAATAAAAAGAGACTTTTTTTCTGGCTCTATTTCTTAAGTTATTGGATTAAACAGCGTGGAATTTTTGTAATAAAAAAAGTTTTTGGCACCGAATCGCTGAAAAGCTTTTCATACTGCGCTCATTGAATAGAGGGTTTGGCTTAATCGGGAAGAAAATAGAGAATTAAAAGAGATAGTTAACTATTTAGTTTAATGTAGCATAGCACCGTTTAAACTCTTGAGTTAGAGTGAATGTTTAACGCGAACAGATAAATAGATGAGAGTTAATTAACGGGAATCTGAGTTTTATCGACTTTCTATTATCTTGTATTCACAGCGCGCCTGCAGTATATTCTCTCTGGTATAGAAATTGACTTGATTGCATTTAGTCGACACAATGCGGTTCTGCATTCATCGTAACCGGTGGGGTATCGCGATAGATGAGTGAAATTTTATTACGTTATTTGAAATTTTGAATTTGCACTTAACTTTTGCTTGATGTATTTTAATTAGATTAATCTAATTTTATTGATATTGGTTCACTATATCCGACGCTAACTAGATTTCAGCGCGTTTATTTTTTTTTAAAGGAATAACCGAGCTTGAAATTGGCTTTATCAATTGTAGAGAATAACAGTTAATTTTTTTTAAAGATTAATTTAAGGTTTTAGCAATGAGTTCAACTGAGAGATTTCATTAAATTTTTCAAAGATAACTAACGCGAGTTAATTCGGATAAGTCCATAGTTACAGAGTAAGACTTACCGGTTGGTATTTGGGGTATTTAAAAATATTTGAAGCAAACGTATTTTTTTTAAGAAAATAAGTTTTTTTATTTGATAGAACGTCAAAATATATTTTATTCAATGCGAGAGGTTGCATATATTTCAACATTCGAATTTTTTTTTTTTAAAAAAAGGTTATACTGTACTGGAATATAGTAGGCTGATAAAAATTTAATAAATATATCACAGTTTTTTTTTTTTTGGGTTATATATTTTATAAAGAAGAAAATAAAACGTTTGTCGTATTGACTTGAAAAATGAAATTGTTTGTCACTATGGCAACAACGTCATCTTCAATAATTTTCTTGCTACGACACACGAGCTTCTATCGTAACTCTGTTTTCGTCTACCGTAGTTTAAATCTACCCTGACATTTTTTACATATCACTTTCGTTGAGAAATTATTTTGACCGTGGTAGATATATCTAACTCTTTAAGTATTTGAATTTGAGAACATTTTTGTTTTATTTTGAGTAGTGGACCTTGCATACTTTTTTTAAAAAAAAAAAAAAAATGTCGATGGCTTTATTTTTTCGCGTAACGAATGATTAAGGTCACGTATAGCAGTACTGTTCTTATGAAAGAAAAAATGTGGAGGGATGTGTTTTTAAAAGCAAAGTTAGTTTTAAAAAGTTCGAGTGGTGTTTGGACTTTTATTTTTCTTTTGAGGACTTTCTACGTTGTTTGAATTATTGAAAAGTTTTGCTTGTTCCACTTACAGTAGGCCTAATATGTCAGTTAAATTTTAATAAGATTATAATGCCTTAACGGACTAGCAAGAAAATACATTTATTAAATTGAAGTATCATTTCAATTTGAACTTTTTTAAAGTACATGCACCCTGTAGGGGGTATACAGTATACTAATTTAAATTTATAATGTTTGTTGCCATCAAATTTCTTAATCTATATTAAATTTTAGAGAAACGACTAAGATTTAAATTTTAGAGAAACAATTAAGATTTATACTTTTGATCACCACAAAAGAGGATTTATTAAAAGAGACTAAATGTTTTCTACAGTAGGTGCAAGTCTAAAACATTGCATTCTAAAACTAGAATAAATTACATCTGTGAGTAAACACGAAATATTTATAAAGTTGAAAAATTTTATTATAGAAAATGTTATTGTAAATTAATTTAACTTTTGGAGTATCGATTTATGTTGATAATTTCATGAAATGTTTTTGAGAATAATATTTCTACTTTTGAGCAACTACATTGCTACAAAATCTTATACGAATTATTATTATTTTTTTTACGATAAGCTAATAATAATTGAAAATAAATGTGGCATTTTTTTTTTTTTTTTGCAATTTTAGTTAGATGGAGATGCCATATTTGAATGAATTATACGTAACTTACTATAGTTTAATGATTTTTGACGATAATTATAAGATAATGTAAGGTCGAAAATAGTCATTACCCATCAACGTCATCCACAGTGTGGCTGGGTATTCTCTTTGTTTTCCAGTTCCCTATTCACTCGTTAAAATTATTACAACAGCATCTCTTCTCGGAAATTGGGAGAATAAAAGGAGATGAGAGGGAAGACAATAATGTAGAAAGTAATTATTATTATTACAGTACTGCATGTTTGTGGGTGGTCCGTTTTTCGGGACGCCTTTCGAAATAAGTTATGCAAAATAATATGATTGGTCACGATATAAAATAAGATTTAATTACACTTTTATTTAAGATTTTTTTTTTTTTTTTTAAGTTTTAATATTATTATTTTATTATGATTCTGCGAATTTGCATTTTCTGATTTTTTTTTTAATGTTTACATTGAATAGGAGGTTGTTTATTTCTTTAAAGAGTAAAAAAGAAGATGATTTGGAATGAAAAGTATCCGAATTCACATTTACGAGTTCAACCTCGGTCTTTCTTTCTTTTTTTTTTTCTTTTCTCGGTTGTTAAATCTTTCGTCTTGAATAATTTAAGTTTGATGGGTTTCGATGGCTTAGCTATTGCGATAAAGAAGATTTACGTTGAAACTATTTTTATTTGTTAAAAGATATCTTACTCTTATCGATTGGCTGTGCATTTGAAGAAGCACATGATCATTTGCGTCACAATACGATTTGGTCAACTCTAGGGAGAACACAAATTTACAATTGTACTTTTTTTAAGCCGGGATCATTTTTCGCTTTCAACTGAAAAAAAAAACGACATTCGCGTAGATACAGCAAGTTTATTTGGGCCATCTTTTGAAATAACACTTGCGGTCGATTTTCAAATTACATACAAGTTTATATACCGTATTTAAAGCTGTAAATCAACTTGAAATAGAACATATTATTATATAGAATATATTGAAATGGTGTAACTTTAACTTTTTTTTTTTTTTTTTTTAATAAAAAAAAATATATATATATATATATAAGGTATTTATTTAAATTGCGAACAACAATTTCAAGCTGACCCGTAGTAGCTCAATAATTATTCTGCCAATCGTTATTTACTTTGTTCGCAATTTGATATACATGTATTCACTTGTTTGTCGTTTTAAACAGCTGTATCACTAAACGCGTTCATCCTCTTTTCGGAATTTATTGTTATCCAGATACAGATGAGTATTATAACTCACAGAATGTTGCTTTCTTATCTCTGACCCCTGTTGAGAAATGGATCCTATTTTTACGCTATTTAGAACAGTCACGCGAAAAAACGCGATTTTTTTTTAACATTGAACTAAATGCACAGCGCGTGGCATTCGTTTTGTAATTTTGGGAATTTATGTAATTTAAAAATGTGTGTGTGTGTGTGTGTTTTTTTTCGCCTTTTTTTTAAGTGTTTAGTTGATTAGGTTGTAAATGAAAAATAAATACGATCTATCGTTCAGTTACTCTAAATTTCAGAACATCATTAGTTTCCATAGATTGTTAAATTAAAAACCGACTCTTAATTTTCTTTGTTTCTATATATGGAAAATTAAAGAATGCACCTTTAATGAATTATTTGCTTACTGCTCAACTTAATTGCAGCACAGTATAATTTAGGGTTTTTTTTTTACAGTGATGGATTAGGTTTAATTGACTGCTTTGAAAAGTTTGATTTCTTTTTAGAAAGGACGCGAAACTTGAATGCCGAATTAAATTTCGTTATATTTTTAGAAAGTAAATTATTTATTTTTTTTTGGTTTTTTCGTGCGAGAATAAATTAGTGGCATTAAAATCTTTACTGTTGACAGGGAGTTTGTTTTTGAAATATTCTATTGCACATTTATGTGCTGTTTAATTATTCTTTATGATACATTAAATTTCAATTATATTTTGGATGAGGATATGAGCCAACAAAAACGTTTGTTGAAAATGAACCCGAAAAACATTAAGTTTTTTTTTTTGTTACTGGTTGCAAACGCAGTACTGTACTGTACAGTATAAGCATTCTTCATCCACCTTGAGAAGTAGAATACAGTTTTAATTTTTTTTTGTTTGGTTTGGTTATTTATTCAATAACGCTCCATTATTGTGAAAATCTCACTTTTAAAATAATTGAGTATTATTTACAGTAAAAGATTTTTTTATCCGGTTTTCGGTTTAACCGAAAGTCATATTTTATTGCAGAAGATTAAGAGCAATGGAAAGACAATTAGGAATCAAAACATGGTATTATGGTATTGTTCTGTTATGGAGACGAAATTTGCAAAGATGCTACAGTAGACTGGTTTAGGTTTGAGCAGTTTTCATTGTTGATATTATTATAATACAGTATTTATAAATAAATTAGCTTTATCATGGTCAGTTCGTTCTGCTTTGAAAAACGGTTTTTCAAAATGCGCCTCCATAACCGATTTTTTTTTAAATATCTACCGGTATTAATTTTGTAAATTCAGTACATGCATTGTATACTAACTACATGGGGCCTACTAATCAATAATATACTGTATGTTGTATAATATACAAAATTATATGCAATCGCATAATATTGTGTGATAAAAGCTTAAGTGCTATTAATATTGCATCCGGATTCCGGAGTAACCGGCTGACTCGCTTCTTTAACCGACCAACATCCAGTCCTAACTAGAATGGATAAGATGGTTCCTAT
>JAQGAZ010003509.1:0-11484 GCA_034692225.1 Polydesmus complanatus
TGTCATATGGAAATTCATCGCATTTCATATCAGCATAACAAGCAGGCTGCATTTCTCCATGCACTTTAATATTTCGGCTAAGTAACCCAATTTCCGCTCTCATGTCTACACTATCTACAATATCCCCCAAGTGAGTGTGAGTTATTGGTCCTAAAACATGTGTGAATTAAAAATCCATTGTAGTAAATCAAGCCAATTAAAAATAAGAAAAACAACGCTATCCATTATAATTGAATTCAAAAGAACGATAATTGCAGTTGTTAGTTTTAACGCCATAAAAAATATCACCTTGTACTTTCAACTGATTAGAGGTACAGTAGGTGCATTCCAACACAGTCAACACTTCAGCTTCGGTCCAATCAAAACTCGAAGAGGCAATGACAACTTGATCGTCTAACCATTATCGAAATAAAAACACTAAAACTTCACTCAAACAAGAAATGTCAATTGCTCACTTGGCAGCCAAGAAGAAACGTCGTCGAGAACATCGAGAACGACTTCGTCAGCTTCCAGTGAATTTTGTGAGCTTAATAACGTTTTCGTTAATTTTGTCCAATGTAATTTTTTCTTCCCGTGCATTTCTAGGGTACCGCCAACAGGCACACCGATATACTTTTGACCAAAATTTGGGTCTTGAGAGGAGGCGTTATACATTCCTATTCATACAAGAGTAATAGGTTGTTAATTCGAACGCAAAAATATTTAAAAATGTATGAGAAACCAATTAAAAATATTTCCGCATTTCCAGTAAAAGGACAGTCTTCGCTACCAATCCACAATTCCCCATTTACCAGAACTTGAGTCGTAGTTAGTTTTGCAAGTGGTACGTCGGGGCTAAAGACCAATAGTCCATTAGCCTCAATTGTTACTTGTCCAAGTCTTGGAGTTTCTATATCGAGGAGTATTTGCTGACTGATAACTACATCCGATCCATCAACTGGCGGCTAATTAAATAAGCATTCGTTTCAACTTAAAAACTAATCTGTAGCTTAATACAGTAATAAAGATCGTAAAATTTCGCCTTTAAACTACACTACCGGTATTTTGTATAACTTAATACGCGTGCTTCATTTAGACCAAAATATTTGGGAAAAATAGCAATTCGCGTAGCCTACGCAAGGTTTGAAAAATAAATAAATGAAAATGCATTATTTTTTTTTATCTCGGATTTAATAATGAAAACCAACATCTATCATAATTATGACCCCGACCTCCACTGAATCGGCATGCGCAAACGCGCTCAACGCAATTTCCACTAACATTATTGCTTTTCATTATTAAAGTCGAGAAATGTAATTATAAAAAAAATTAATCCATTTTCATTAAAATTTGACTCATTTACTCAATTTTCAAAACTTGCGTACATTTATGAACAGCATAAGATAGTTTGCGCGACGCCCACTCAACTTCAAAAACAAAGGGTTATAATTATAATAATACGCCAGACAAGATACTATATTTTGGCTAGACATAATTTGGCAACATCTACACTATTGTATTACATGTACTGTCGTTTTACTCATGTCAACAGTAACTATTGAGGCCAAAATATCAAGAACCCTTTTGATACAACGAAAATAATTAGCTAACAAAACAATACAGCAGTAAACCTACTGAAAGTAAAAATTAAATTTCAGTATTATTATTACGTGTATTTTATTTTCTAAATTAAACTAAATTTTAAAATGTTACTTTTAAACAATCTTTAATGAAGTGGCGCGTTCATAATTTTGTCATCTATTCAACATAATAAAATAATCGAGAAGCTTAGGTTTGAGAAGCCAATATTATTGTGACTATGCTATGGTCATCCAAAAAAAATATTAAAATAACTTTTATTATTATTATTATTCCTTTCAGTCGGCATATTTCAAAAGAGTTCTATCTATTTTTTTTTTTTTTTTAACTTTAAGCCAAACTTAGTTTTTACATTAATTATTATTAACTCACGTTTCCACTCCAAGTGTTCGGATCACTCCAAAGACTCAAATTTGTATTTTGACTTGGACAAGCAGATATTTGTCCAACAAAGTTACGGCACTCAATTATATGAAGCAAACTGATAAAACATATAATTGAAATTGACTTTAAGAAAGCCATAGTGATAAAAAAAAATGAAGAAGCGAAGCAATCTTAATAAAATATACAAATTAAACCAAACTTTTTCAATTTTTTAAGTCGCTAAAATGATCTATATATACTGTATATAAACTGACGCTATAAATCACATGACGTTCAAACCGCATAAAAATTTTTTTTTTTTTTGATTTTTCTTTTATCAGGTGCGGCTGCCAAGCAAATGTCAAAATCCCATTTCAGAGATGAACACGCAAGATTGACTTGTGTTCTTGATAAAAGCACTTGAGGAAAAAGTCGACAACAACGCAAATAACAGCTCATTTGACGCACTCGAACGCCATCGTTTCAAAAACATTGTTCTCAAACAAAATAAATTTAGGCCTACCTCAATATTAGATTATAGGCTAATAATTAGATATTAAGACTTCAATGTTAATAAACAGTTGTCAATTGATATTTGACTCATTGTTATATTAATCGAGTTCAGGAAATTTAAATCAACTTTACATCCTTAATTAGACTAACACATACAATTTTCTTGTTTTAAACGACGTAATAAACAGAGAAATGCCGGTCCCGGGTATGTCATTTTAAATAAATAGTACGCGTATAAACAGTTTGATTAATTTTAGAGCAAAACCAAATTAAGCTGAAAACTACAATTATGTCATCTGACAGTTCGAGTTAACCTCCATCCCGCTAAATTCTCGGAATCAAAAATCAATAAAAATTAAAATTTTTAAAATAATAATAATTCAACTTTATAAATTTTAATTTGCTCAAAATTAACAATTTAGAATTTTAACTTATATTTATTCGTTTATTTTCAAATCAAATTTTCAAATGATTCCTTTTCCATTTTGATGAAGTGCGCAGTCAATAAAATGTTTTGCCAACAGATAAACAAGACAACCATTTTATCTGTCACAATGCGATAGATGATTGTCGCCACTACAGTACTATGTCATTAATCAATTCAACTTACTTTTTTTTAAAAAAAATTTAAAAATGATGCAATACAGAATGATACTGTTCTGTACTAGAGATTAAAAGTAAGAGCGGAAGTAAATCTTATTTCGTAATAAAGTTAATAATAGACATTTTAAAGTGTTCATTTAAAGTGTTTCCAATTTTAGCTCATTGGGGGAAAAACATGCTTGTAACTTTGCAAGTTTATTCAAATAATAGTTTTTTGCGCTTAAGTAGTCCTGATAGTGCAGAATTTATTCGATGTGTAAAAATATTCCAAACTAACTTTTCCTTGCCCACGGATTTCTTAATTTAGTTTAAGCAATTCAGTAAAAATGTTTTCAAACAAAACTTCGTAAAGTCTCTTTCTAGTAAATGATTAAAGCTTAAACGAGCTTAAAATCCACTTTAAATTCGTCCGATTTTTTTTTTTTTAATACCTTTTAGAAGCAACACATGGTTTCTTACACTGAAGTCAGTGTAATATATAAAGAATAAACGAAGTTGAAAATAAACGACAGCAACAGGAATTTTTTTTAACCACATCCAAAAATTGACTTACGAGTAAAATGGAGAAAAACCAGTAAATTATCTTTTCGTATCAATGCGCCGTAAAATAAACTTTGAACTAATTTTTTAAATGGAAATGCTAAAATAACAAAAACTCTACATTAAAAAAAAAAAAAAAAAAATGTGAGAATCGGTTTGTAATTGACTCATCACCGAGTTAACGAGTTTGTAAATTTAATCGAATTAATGCGATACAAAAATACAAAACATAATAGGCCTAATTGTGCGCTGCAAACTATTACTTTGCGATAACATATTTAAATTTACTATATTTTATAGTTAACGCAATATTTACTGTAATAACGAAGATGTTGAAAAGAAATCAGAGATCCTTTTTACCTTTTACTCTAATCATCTAATACATTGAGTACATGTACAACAATAATAAATACAGTATAATGATTGCTCGTAAAATTCGTAAAAAAAAAAAAACAGTCAAAAATAGGTTCAAAAATCATTATTTACCCGACTTTAGTACACGACAGCACAAAATTAGCAATAACTGTGCGTGTTAAAAAGACTCTTCAAAGAAACAAAGCAGACTAAATATAATAAATAACCGGAAAATAATCAATTAAATCGATTTATACAACCGTATAAGTAGGCTATGTTCTATTGTTTCTCGTAATTTACTGGTCTATTGGGCGCCATGTAATGGCGTTTCATGTACAGCGAGAAAATACAAAAAAAAAAATCTTAACTGCAAACTGTTGATTTTCTCATTTTAACAAAATAATGTTCGTACAAAAAGTAAGAATTTGATAAAAAAAAAAAAAAAAAACCGTATACAAAATTACATGTATATAAAATAGTATAAAGCATTTTAAAAAAAACCGCTTTCCTAAAATAAAATTATTTGCACTGAGTATGATGCAGGTCCCTCTTAAAATTATTATTTTTAAATTCTGTATGAACCACTTTTTACTCGAGATGCTTTAAAAGACAGTCCGACGCAGAGCAGCATCACGCAAACACACGCTCCAAGAATGTAAAATGACCACGAAATTGTGCATGTTCCTATTGGAATAAATTAATAGTCCTCCATTAATAAAAATCAACAAAATAAAAAAATAAACATTAACCAAACCCAAACTAGTCTACCCAGCACCAAATATAAATTCAAAGCAAACAAGCAAAACAACAATAATAGCTAAAGCAAGCAGAAAAAATTCCCCTAAAAATAATTATCAAAATAATAAAAAAAAAAAAAAATTCTCCACAAACCTAAAACAAATGCGTCGGAATTGTTTCCACACGCTTCTCTCACCTCCCTAATATGCCATCCATTTGGATAAATGGCGCATCCCACAAAAATCAGCAAAGCTAAAAACAAATCAGCTTTTATTATATTGATGAAAATTTCAAATTATTTATTTAGAATTGAAAATCAAAAATAATAGCCCACAAAATATAAGAAAATTCACAACTACAGTACTGTAAAAAATTTAAATGCGCGCTAATAAAGCCAGCAAACGGTTCTTAATTATACAAAATAAAATACTGTACTGTATTTTGCATAGGCGTTGTGTGGCATAGTTAGCCGTGTACAGTTTAGTCCTGACTATTATAGATCCACCCAAAATCCTTCCAAATTTCACCTCTGACTACTACCGGTACTAATGTTAATCTTAAGAAAGCTTTTTTTATTAACGAATTTCATCTTGGTTTTATTAAATTTGATCTACAACACAACCCACCGTCCCACGTTCTGCATACAATAACTTGAAACTGTATTCATTTAAAATTATAAAGCCTATAATATGAATACTATAAAGTAAAATTAAAAAGAGAGAATCGGCACATTTATCCAATACTGTACCGGTAAAAACATTCTACACAATTTTATGGTCTGAATTAAAAATGCCCATCGCTTTGGTCATGGTTACTAAACTACGGTGTCATCATATGACATTTCCGTAGTCTTGGCGCACCTACTGAGAGACGCATTACGCGCGTCTAAATAAACACAAATACTGTATTTAATATTTTTCTTATACTTGAGAGAACGCGGCCTCACACAATTTTTATAAGAAAAAGTTTTCATAACCTTAGGGGGTAAGCGAGGTGCGCCAGCCATCATGAAAAGGCTCTTTTTGGCTATTCCACCCCAAAAACTCGGAGGCACTCTGTGCGCCGCAAACGTACCAGCGCCATCTCGCGTTGATGTAGCGCACTTTTATTGCGCGGGGAAGAACATAATTATAAAAAAAGTTAAAATCCCACTGTACTTTTATTTATTTATTGTTTGGTTCGGCCCCCTACGCCCTATTATCCCAATAGGTTTTTCATTCTAACATGAAAAACGTGTTATCTAGATGAACGTACGACGATAAGCTATTGAAACTTTATTTACGTGACAGTACGTTTATAATTATTGATAAAATTTGATGATTTCAAATATTATATCAACGTATCCATATCAAACTATCATTAAATTTTACTAATGCACAGTACAATGCATGTACAATGCGCTTATACCTATAAAATATTGATCAAATAGATTTTTAAATTATTTGACTAAGATTTATACACGTGGGCACAGGTGTATACCGTAGTGTAATATTTTATTTTCGGCATGGATTGTATGTTATTTCTTTTAGCTCTTTTGTGGTGGAAAACCATTAAAATTAAAAAGTAATAATTATTATAAATACTGAAGTCATTTTTGTATAAACCAAATAAATGGGGTTTCGTATAGCTACGGTAATTGGAAGTAGCGCTGTATGTAATCGATCCTACAATAAATTACGACTGTTACACAATCATGTAACTTTGTTTTTTCCGGGCTAAACTTTCTCAACCAGCACATGTATTGGATTTCACCAAAAACTAAAGCAGCTATTAACCATTATTTATCGCGCGTATAAATGTTTTTAATTCATAAAGACATGTTCACTTACCGACAACGATTTTTCTCTCGAGTGACAAGTGAAAAAAGAAAAATTGAACAAGATAAAGAAAAAGTTTAGAGATAAAAATTATGTACTAATAATAATTTTTTTTAAGGAAAAAAAAAATAATAAAAAAAAAAATGGAAATCCTACCTGATATTAACTGCAAGATGCCCGATCCTTTAGCTGTTGGTTTATTTAACACATCCGTCATACAACAGGCCAAAATCGCGATGAAAGCCACGAGTAGAGCGAGTCCGCAGCCCAAACCCACGACCACGGTCGAAATCTGCCAAGATGTACTGGGGATAGACATGAAACTGTCGTAACGCCCGCACTCCTCAACCACCGTCACGGCACCGCTGTCCGACACCTCGATGTAATTGCATCGACGGAACACGCCAAAATACGTATCCGTGCGATTTAATAAACTACCTTTGATCCAAAACGGCAGATAAAATCCGATGCATGCCGCTACAGCGTTGACGAAAGAGAGGATTGCCCAAAAAATTCCGATAAAGGTCAAACTCGTCGCCATTTCCCCCTCCTTTTTTTTTTTTTTTTAATACGTTATACAAACTTATCAGCTCGCGTCTTACTAATATTTTGTAAACAACTCTTCGTTCAATCTAAATTGTTAATTTAACCCACATGTAGGATGAATGTTTAATCAGTTAATGACTTTTTACTTGTTTGACATGTTGAATCATTGTTGACGACGCTTTAGCTTTTAATATATTTTCTGTTGAATGGATAAACGAAGATACTTTTCAGCTGTTGATAACCTCTACGGAAAACACAGTAGACAAGTTGTTTTTTCTCTTCTTTTGAAATTCAAGTGGAGGAATCGTTCAGTACTAATAAAAAGAAACTGTATACCGCGTTTATAAACACCAGATGATTATCTTTCATTCACTTTCCCTTGACAAGGAATGTATTGTCTATAGATAAAGCGCGTAATCCGCTTAAAATTATTAGTATTTACACGATAAATTTTAATTGAGTTTAAATAAGTTACCTATCGCGATCACGGGTTTCCTTTTATCACATTTCTCGCGCGATTTTTCGATGTCGAAGTATTATTAATAATTATTTTTGTACGCATTAATAATTAACTACCATTGATGACCTTTGTTCAAAACTTTTACAAACTTTTGCGAGTATTATATTCTATCGATCGTAGTTGTTCACGTTAATCATAAGTTAAACTCTCGGGCTTTTTAATTGACGAACGTAGCCTTATCTAAAAAATCAAATGACCTTTGAGAAGTTTAACCAAAAAAAAACTACTTTTCCCCCAGTAAAATTATGCACTGTTTATTAAATTTCAAGTGGCGTCGTGCCAATGCGCCATCTGCTCCTTCGCTTGACAAAATGACGACCGTAATGCCATCTGTTGACTCTTCTGTAAAGCTTTGCTAAAGCGCACAGTTTAAAATTATTTACACGATTTCAACTATATAAGCTTCTTTTTCGATAGAACCACTTTAAATGTGCGGATTATACTGTATTAGACAGCTTACAGTATAATTAATTCATAACTACATTCTGTTAAACGTCCAATTCCTTCTTGGTTGCTATAATAACATTTTATTTAATCTATCTCCCTGGTACATTTTATTTTTTTAAAAAGTTATTTTGGTCTCAAAGTAGACTCGTCTACTCAGCGGCACGGATCAGAGGCCGTGACAAAACAAAGTCCCAACAATGGAAGACTTTTTATCGTAAGGTATAATCATGGTGTATAATTGAGATTAGGCTAAGCCTTTACTTACGAGATAAGTCGCATTTCAGCTTAATGCAAGCTGTTTGCCTCGTAAACAATTTTTTTTTTACTTCCTTTACATGTATTTATTTAAAGCTCAGAAACACGAATGCCACAATATCTACACTATGTACAATTAAATGTAAAATACGATTTATTGTACATGTACAAGTTTACATCACATTGTCAAGGACTAATCAAAAGTAAAAAAATATTAGGTTTGTTGCGTATCGAATTCACGTTTTAAATTCGATCGACCTTGTGTACAAAATATTTTTTTTTTACTGATATTATTTGGTAGAAAATATCCGAGTAAAAATATAGATTTCTTTAAATTTTATACTAACGGTATTTCTTTTAAACAGTTTCTTGTCAACACAAAATTTCAAAATTAAGATGCAAAAATGGTCATGAACTTATGCAGATCTTCTTGAAAACACGTCATTTCTTTTCAAATTTTCATGTTGGAAAAATTATAGTCATGAAAGCATCAGATAACGATGCATAAAAATTATATGCTTGTTAGTCACTGTTTTCTTTTTTTAAAAAAACCTCGATACTTCTTCAAAGAATGAATAATAACATCTTAAAATAAACATCCATTTGGTATAGCAAATCCAATATACAATCTCCTACATATTTCCGCTAAAAAAAACATTTTTTTTTAGAAACTTTTAAATTGAGAGCGGATCAATCAAATAAAAATTATTTAACAAATATTCCAACTTATAAAAATACCAAAAAAAAGTGTGCATTTTTAAACTTTAGAAAAATCTCTTTTTAAACAACTTCGTAGTTTTTCCGAATAGCAGAAGCTAAACAGCAAGCAAAGGCAATTCCAATCAACTGTAAAAAAAAATCAAACTGTAAGACACGTGCAATTTCAAAGAAATTTATAAAATATAATTACTTGAATAAAAGCTACACCAACTCCAACGCCAGCAATAATAAGAATATCAGTTTCGATGAAATCTTTCAAAGCTCTATAGCAACCCTAGAAAATTAACAATCAACAAAAGTTAATATCGCTACAAAATAATAATATTGTATAGAAACCACAATAATAATACTCACTTCTGTGTAAATCTCGGATGTCTTCTGGCAACCTTTGCTTTGACTTTTGCAACATGACTCCGGCATTTGCTGGGAGATCGTAGTACCCCAATCACTCGAACCGTTCACACCGCAACATTTAAACTATTTAAAAAAATATATAAACCAACACATTAAAACTCTGAAAATATTAATTATTTAATATAATAAAAAGTAAATAAAAATTCGAATTACGTCGTGCTGAATGATATCAATAGTTTGAGTCACATCGGTCTCGTCGCTCTTTCCATATTTATTCCAAGCGCTCGTGAACTCCGAAGTGGCAATTCGATCGATTTCAGATCGGTAAACGTAGCAAGTAATACCTGCGGCTAATTCCAAAACAAAAATAATTCCCAAAAGAACTGCAAACTACATTAAACAAAATTTTTATTAGTTTCAAATGAACATTCACAATTAAAAAATTGAATTAATAGAATTAAATTTGACTTTTTTATTTTTAAATACTTTTAATAATTTTAAAACCAAAAACTACAATGCCAACCAAAATGAAAAGAAAAAAAAATGTCAACTCCAAACAAAAATGATGAAATTTAAATACTAGTATGCATTGTTATATTAACGTTCTTGGCAATAAAATCAAGAAAAATAAAATCGTTTATTTAATTCAACTAATTCATAATTATTTTCTTATATAATAATTAGTATGAAATCTTACAGTGACAATCATGCAGTGATTTTCCTTGCAAGCGCCGCAGCATCCAAAAAAGGCAATGAGCGTGACGATGCATCCCACAACGATGAGAAGTACCACACCGGCTGTAAAGCTGTCTCCTAAAACATCGCCGTACTTATCCACTTGTACGTAGATTATGGATCCCACAACGATTATGGCTAATCCAGAAACCTACAAAATAAATAAATAAATAACAAAAATTAGAAACACTTTTATTTACCAGGAAGTCCATTTGTACATACATGTACATGCGATACCTACTCACTCAAATAAATGTTTGCGTGTTTTTAATCGCCACGCATAATTATTTCCTTTAATAATTATAAACTGTTTAATGAAAATTAGCTCGTTAACTATGAAACATTTTGATCACGCTTATTATTCTCCCCCAGAAATAGCCGATTGTAAAATATGCCAACAATGTTGCGCAATCGATTGTTAAACACGCCATCAAAAATAAGCATGAAACAAACACCTGCTCAACAAACTCGATACGTTGAAGAAAAAATTATGCTACTTGGAAAAGTTATATAAATAGAAAAACACTCGATCTATATCGACAGTTTGCATTTTTTTTTTTACTGTACTTCTTTAGATCGACATAGTATTTGAAAAATTCAGTACACGCCAGTTTTATTAAGAATACAATAATGTAAAAAAAAAAAGTGTTTTAATTGGAAGCGTTTTACAAGCAAAATAAAAAGTTATATCAAGCAGGTAATAGCTTCCTGCCAATTGTCAACCGTTTCACTTCGCTCGCCATTATTTAAAGTATAAAACAATTTAATTTTCAATTTTACATCAAAACCTAGTCGACCTTCTAGTCTCATTGTGAGCAAGCTATGATGTAATCCAAAATCTGACAAGGTTGTATATGCAACAAATAAAAAAAAAAAAGAAAAAAAAAAAGCTATCAATAAATACTAAGAATTCGTTTTTCCTCTCTAAGAAATCGATGTTCTACTTTTATAATTTCAACACAAAAAGCAGGTGTTTTAACTTCCACATGTTATCAGTCAATTGATATCAACATCAAACTTTTTATCGAGAGTGTTTATTTGCGATAAGGCAGTATTTCAATATTTACACGAGAATATTTCCAGACTTTTTAAGTTAAAATATTTCTGTGAAATTCGAACAACACTCGATTTTTAACAGTGTAATTATGTAGATTAAAATATTTTCATTTTCATATTTAAACCGCTTTCCTAAAATTTCGTGATCGTGGAAAAGGAACAAACAATTAATCGGATTTCCTGCCAGCGAAATTAAGAAAATAATATTAAACAAATAAAAAATTATCGTGGAAGTACACAATAATTCTAGGTAAATGTCTACTGTATATGAATTTCATATCGTTGATAAACTCGCTTAAGAACATAAGTCAAAGATCTCGAGTCCAAAGTAGAATAATATTGTAT
>JAQGAZ010003510.1:0-11482 GCA_034692225.1 Polydesmus complanatus
CCCCTTACAACGCAGCTTTACATAATACAAATGTTTTTGAGACAAAGTAAATTCCATTAAGCCACATTGCATTGTTTTTCTTCCTGTCTGGTTTTCCTTCCTGTCTGGTATCCCAGGTGAGCAGCTGAAACAACACAGTTAATGTTTCCGAAGCACGCCATTCCTCTATTAGCGACTGACTCAACTTCACTCAAGCAGGGCCGGATGTGGGTTGTACGAGGGCCTGGGATAGTATGGGGGCTTCCAAACAAATTACAGGCCTTATGTTTGTTTTATTTTGCCTGTCTGGGGTCAATCATTATACCATAGATATTAGGAGATAATTTTATGGTAAAATTATGTTAAAAAAAAGATGAAAAAAAAAGGGCCCTGAAAGCTCAAAAAGGCTTATTGAAGGTCTCAACGATCATATTATAAGTCAAAATAATAATAGTAATAATTTTGTTCCTACTGAATTAAGTAGCCTAATAGAATAATTAGTAAACCAGAAAATAATTAATTTTATTGTTGAAAAAAATTTATTTCGGGTGAAACTCATTTTTTTATTAATAAGAGTGTATTGTGATTAATGTATTGGATTCGGATATTCGAGAGGTAGTCCTCCCGTAGTTAACGCTGTAAAAGGTTTGAATCGGGTAATT
Organism: Polydesmus complanatus; assembly: GCA_034692225.1. Lineage (NCBI taxonomy): Eukaryota > Metazoa > Arthropoda > Diplopoda > Polydesmida > Polydesmidae > Polydesmus > Polydesmus complanatus. Next base: position 642 of record JAQGAZ010003510.1, read on the forward strand.
TAAATTTAGTAGACATAAAAACACGGATATTGAAGACGATCGATCGATACGTCTTTCGCCTTTACATTACATTATGTAAATCGCTTTAATCGATACATAATTTATTTTTAAATCTGCGCTAGTTAAGATAATACAGTACGGAAGGGGGGGAAGTCAGAAAAAAACCTTAAATATTTGTAAATTAAGTTGTATAGGCGTATTTAAGGTTTTCATTTGACTCGCTTCTGTAATTCTACGAAATACTGTATCAGGCAAAGTTAAAAATGAACACCCGCCGAGTCCGAACCGGTTGCTACGGTACCGCTAGTTCTCACCGTATGTTTATGTTCGAATAGGGAGTTTGCGAGACGCACGCATCGTCAAAGATCGGTAAAACCACGCATGCGCAATCATAATGTTTGTTTTGTGAATCGCATTTTGGCTGCCGATAGGTGGCGCTGGCCGCATTTCTATATTTCTATACTTGTGGCTTTACGTAATCGAGACTTTGTGATTGATACGGTTACTTTTTTTTTTACGTTATTGGTGACGTCACACGCTGCCTACGTCGCCGCCAAACGCATCAGAAATGACGGGCTTAAAAACACTACCGCGCATGCGCTAAGTAAGAGCATCTGTACGTTTAACTGACGTCGCTTCCTTTCTGCTGGCTCAATACGCGCGTCGTAACGTATCGAGCGCAAACTGTCTGTGACGTCACCCAAACACGTAAAGAACTCTACGTAAAATAACGTAACGATTACTCACTGTCAGTTTTAATTATTAATACGGTATTCGATGCTAGTTTAACAGTTGCGCGCATGCGCAATATAGCCTAACTCCCGCTTATATAGGTAAATTAATTTGTCCTCTTAATAGAGACCGCGCACGACACACATACATGTACTTTATAGCGCATTTTTATTCATTGAAATACGTTGGTCTCAGTTATCGAGGTAGTCCCACTTAAGCAGGTTCCACGCGTAGAAAGGAGAACGGTGAAGTGAGCGTAGAGAGCGAGGCAAAGAAGGAAAAGGAAAACGTAAACAAATACGAGGTTTATGGTCGACCCTCGCGTTTTCTGCGCGACCTATTTTCCACTGCATCAGCTGATGAATGTCAACAAACGGCACCCCCTCCGAACAGCTACGATGATAGCGTCCTCTATCGACTGCCGCGTGCACCCTCTCTCTCCACGCTCAGCTCCATTCACGTTGGTTGATAAGGAAGTTGCTCAACATGTGGCTCGCGGACAACTACTCCAGAGTTAAAGCTCTTTTAAGGTACGTTGTTTCACACGTTCTTTATCATTGGAATTGTTATAGTATTTAAAGATTTTAAAACGTAATAGAAAGTGTGTTTATGAACGCCCCTCCTCCGATCATCCGCTGCTCAAGGTAATCAACTTTCAGTCTCCTCACACGTACACTTCTTTCCCTTTTCTCTCCCCCCCTCTTCCCCCGTTTTGCTTTTAGAAAATTAATGCATTTATCGGCATATGTTCAGAATGTCGGTGTGCACTGCTAACAAACACTCGCATAGCCCGGTGCACACCAACATTTCGAACACCATTTTCTAAGTATCCCTCAATTTTTTTTTTTTTTTTTGATTAAAAGAAAAAAAAACATATAATATTGTATCTACTGTTTGCGACGAACAAAAATAATTAAACAAATGATATTTAAAAACAACGATTTGTTTCGGCGATGTTCAGAAATACTATGTGCACTTTAACACGCGTAATAGTAGCACATCGCACACTAACCTTTCGAACATTCTATTTCTACATGAAATTCGCTCGAAAAAAATTCTTTTTAATAAATTTAAAATATTTAAAATAGGTCCTATTCTTCGGTTTGCTGACATTTAACTCTTTCTCGAAATTTCCGATTCAAGTTTATATGGTATCGCGCCGCATTTCACATATGTTCAACAAATCACTGTGCACCTTTAACACAAGTTTGCATAGACCGGTGCACATCCACATTTCGAACACTAATTTTTTCTCGTTGAAATAATAGAAATTGCACAGCACTGCACTACACTCGTAATTTCTTTACCTTACAGTAAAGAAATATAGATTATGAGTCGCGATTTTGCATCCAATGGGCACTGTGATATTCCTATTCACAACCGAAACACTACACTTCACTGAGCCACGTTTCCCATTGAAATGAGACAGAGTGTCCGAAAACAACAGGTGCAAAGCGAGTGTTCAGCTCCCCCTCCCCTACGCGACCCCTTTCCCTTTGTCTCGCCACCTGCCGACAACCTATTATTATTGTTTCCTAGTCTAAATTCGCTTTGATTGCGTGTTTACGGGCAATAAGGATGTTAAAGGCGAACGCGGTTACGCCTCCTTCATTATCTCCATGAAAGGGATTCACCTGTATCATAATTATAGGACGGGGCTCCATTTTGCTTCCACCGTCCATCGGGCCATCGGTCTTGACGTTAACATGTGAAGTGACGTCATAGCACGACTTGCATTTAGCTACGGATCGACGTCACTTAACGTCGCTTACGTGACGTTAAGCGCCGTTAAGGTCTCTAATGTTAATTTCCGCTTATGACCATAAAAACTGCATGGTATTACGCTTCCTCCCACTTAGAGAGGTTAAATCTTTCCTATTCCGCATAATATAGTGATAAAATATCCTGTACTTCTCGCTTATAGAGGTTTCCCACTTAAGCAGGTGCCATCTGTTTAGCGTTAAACTAGTTTAATTGAGTAGGAAACCTTTAAGTGCGAGAGGCAAAGGATGGGAAGTGAAAACGTAAACATTGCGCACTTTTCGAATGCCCTTTCAGCGTTTTCTTCGCCATCGATTTCCCACTCTATCAGCTGATGGGAAGTCAACGAACCCTCCCACTCCCAACAGCACGCTCACAGCTCCCTCTATCCACCGCCGCACGCACTCTCTCCACGCGCAGCTCCCTTCACCGCGAGGCGGGAAACTCTCTCATTTTACGATACGATGTGGATGGCATTTGCACTTCCCTCATTCCCCCATTCACCAACCCCTATCCCCTCTCTTTCTTTCCCTCACTCAAAGTAACAATTGAGGATGGAATAACAGAGAGAAGAATGCGTTTGTTTCCCTCGCTTTACGAATCATTTTATGAATGGGGAAACGCGTAGTGTTAGTGACCTCCATTCTCTCTCCTAATCCGCTATCAATAGGTGATCGCAAGTAAACACTCTCTCCCACTTCCTCTACCTGTCACTCTCTTTCACTCTCTCTAGCGACTTGATCTATCGATCGGCTCCAGGCTCCCCCTCTCTCTGCCGCCTTTCCATCGCCATTGACGGCAGTGGAATGAATGACTTAACCTGTGGTTCGCGAGAAGGTGTAGTAAGTGTAGCCTATACGTAAACATAAGATTGTGATTAACATAATGCATTAATTTTTGTCAGTGCATCTTCATCAGGACTTTCCGTGCAGTGCATAAAACGCAGCTGTGTGAAAAAGAGAATACGGTAAAAAGAATAAAAGTAATTGTGATTTTTAAAGTCATTGTTACGTTTTATTTTTTTTGCAGGTCTTTAAAAAAGTGCAAACAAAAACTGGATGAAGGAGGAGGAGGAAATGACGTAGAAAATGTAAGTAAACAAGTCATAAAAATTATAAATGCATTCATTTGAATAGATATAACTTAGGAGAAGGGAGACCCAAGTAAAAAAAACATTTGGAAACCATTTCAAATTTTCAAGATGGAAAACACATGGAAATTGGGCAATGGTTTTGAAATGGTGGTGGTTCCATATGGTGATTATGGAATTTTTAAGACCAAATGGGACCAGCTCCAATAGAAAACCACTGCCCAAATTCCATATGTTTCCCATCTGGAACAATTACATGATGGTACTAATCCAAATGGTTCAATCTGCTAACGATTTTTAAAAATAAAAATATTAAATACAAAATTGAATGAAAAGAACAATTTTAATAAAAAACTTATAAACAATGTGTGTACACATTTATCACAGTTGTACTATATCGCAGTTTGTGTATGATCGATAATATGCGCGCGCGTATATATATAGTTAGGTAATTTTATAAAGATCACAGTTTGTGTTTAGGTACGCGCTATAAATATAAAGTAAATGACTTTACCATGCAAATTAACATCAATCAAACTTAGTTTGTGCTCTTAACTAACGTCGACTTAATGCAGTGTTTTAGAAATAGGATTTTCTAATAAAATTATTGTAGCTCATACTATGATTAGAGTGATCATAATTGATAGCGCGTAATTAACAATGAATAAAATATATGATCACTTATCTTGCACATTAAAAAAAACAATTTTTAAATATCAGTACTATATATATTTTTAAACACAATCATAAAGTATTGCCTACATTTACTGTAACACAATGGACATTGTGTTAAAAGTTATAATATATATTTTTAAATATATTAAAAATATGGATCTGATCAAATGATCAAATGTATGCGCAAATGAAGTGTTTATATATAACATACAAAACGTTTTCAATCATGCAACAAGTCAATATATCAAATATGTTAAATTGAATAAATATATTTGTATTTAAGAAAGGAAATACTGTTTGCACATTCTTAGAAAAAGTGTTTATAAATGGTTAATATATAAAGTGCAAATAACTAAAAAAACATGCAAAACGAAAAATTGTTGTACTTAAAGTTTGTCAGATTCACTATCCTCGGTGGTTGTTTGTCCTTTCTTTTCTTTTTCACTTTCAGATTTTGATTTTCGTCGTAAATCACTTATTTTCTCACACAAAAAGTGATTCAACTTTGCAAATCGAACGCTGTATTCTCTTGATGAGCAATTTTCATCCTTTAGGCGTTTTGAAAATGAACCTATTTAAAAGTAAGACTTTAAATGTTAGGGAAGTAATCATAAATACACATTTTATATAAATAACAGAAATTATACCACTTAAAAACTTTAATTTTTTTGGTGTCAAGGATGGAAATGGAACCGCAGTTTTAATCCTGTTTGACTTTTGTCCAGTTGTTGATCGTTTGGCCAGAGTGTTTGAATCCCACAACGCCACTGCCATGTGCTTCACATACAAAGAATCAGATGGTTGGTTATTAATAAAATGCAGTTGTTCTTCAGTCAACTTTATTTCATCGTTGTTATTAGCCTGTAAAAAATTTTTATTTTTTAAAAATACTGCATAGTTACATGTACAGGTACTACTGTTTGATTATTGCAAAACATAATTACTTCAGAGCAATCATTTAATAACTTAGACTTTTGTTTAATATCTATAGAAGAGCCAGATTGGTCATCGCTGTCCATAAATTTAATATTCTATTAACAATGTCATAACTAGTTATAATAATTATCAAAAATTTAATGTTTTACTAACCTCAACGTTTGATTTAGCATTTTGCATGTTGGCCATAGTTTTTCCCTGGTCTTGATAAATTAATTAAATTAATTTAGGTTTTCTTCTTAGATTAATATATTCATTAATAATTACCTTTATTTGTCTGGTGGCTTGGTTTAATGGCTAAAGGTTCACACAAATCTTCATTATCTTTTAAATTAAAAAAATATTTCAACATTTAAATTGACTCAAAATTTTCATTACATTATTTACCTGAGGTTGAAATTTTTTTCAATATTTGGCTCTGCAACTTAAAATTCATTTCTTGCAAACTTTCTATAGTCAGATTTTTTTTGTTTAGTTCCTCCTTAACTTTTTGTGTTTTTGATTTAAGTTTTTGAGTTTCTGCTTCCAAATTATTAAATTTTCGTTTCATGGATCTGTATTTCTCTTCATAATCTACACTTTTATCTTTAACTGATCCATAAATTGGATTATTCATTTTTAATTTCCTTCTTTCTTCAATAATTTGCTCGTATTGAGCCTGCTTTCCTTTCTGCTGATTAGCAGTTTTCAATTTCTAAAATATTTAGTGTAAATAAATAAACTGTTATATACTGTTTATAAATATAGTACTTATTTCTTACATACATTATCAATTGCTACTTGTTTTGTTTCTGCTTTGCCTGTTGATAGTTTTTTCCCTGCACAGCTATGATCATCACTGGATTCTTCATCATCTGAACTTAAGTTAATGTTTTTTAATTTTGGAACTCTGAGGCGTTTATTTTCATCTAATGCTTTTAATTCTTCTTTAGTATCTAAAAAATACAATTCAATAAAAGTTAAACAATTATTTATAGACAATGCCATTGATCAATTAATTACCAGCTACTGCGAGAACAAAAGCTTTGTAATAACCATTTCCATCGCCACTTTTCCCTCCAGCCCAAAAAACATCAAATAAATCTGGTTTACCAATTTTACTTTTGTCAAACTTTTTTATTTGATCAATAGAGGTGATGTATTTTACTTTATCTTCAATGAAATAGACAATAGCCTGAGACATTTTACCTATATTAAATGCATCAAAATTTAATAAATTTTTGAATGAGACTCTATCAATTATGATTTACAAATATTACTAAAGTAATTAAAAACAATTTGTAGCACAATTTATTAAATAAAATTCACATATTGCTTATCTTTCTGAGAAAAATGAGTACACGCGCGCGCGCGCGTACTGCTGCAACGGCAGCTCAAAAAGTGCTCAACAGCAGTTTACAGAAATCCCCATATATAAAGCTTACAGTTATCTTTTACTAAATGAAATCTTTTTACTCATTCATAAATAATAAACAATTTTAATAAATACTTACATTAATCTTTTGCAATGTCAGAAAAGCACACCAAATACACATCAAGTCGGCGCCACTGAAAAAACTGTGTAATGACGTACTGGCAGTTTGGAATTCTTGTTCTATAGTGTCTCAATGTGGGCCCATACTATAATGAAAAAATAAAAATGTATATACTTATTTGTTTTCTACAGATAATTTAATTTGCAATAAAAGATGAACAATAAAACTTAAAACAAAATTTTAAAAATTAAATTTAATAATATAATAATTACAATTTGATTTTAAGGGATTTATATAATATTATAGAGACTCCGTAGTGTACCCAATATTAAAAAAAAGACTGTATGGTGCCTCAATGTGGGCCCATACTATAATAACAAAATAAAAATGTGTTTAATCATTTGTTTTTTATAGATAATTTAATTTACAATAAAAGATAAACAATAAAAATCTAAACAAAATTTTAATAATAAACTTTATTACTATAATAATTACAATTTGTTTTAAAGGGATTTATATAATTTTATAGAGACTCCGTAGTGTACCCAACAGTAAAAAAATCACTGTATGGTGCCTCAATGTGGGCCCGTGGCTTCACTAATACAAATATATACATATTTTTAGTTTTAAAATATTTATAATTTTATTTTTTAATTAAATTTTGCATATTATGGACAAATTATTGACAAATTATTGAATTGGTTGTGTACTTTTTAGAGTTTCCGTAATATAATAATTTGGTGTACTATAAACAGCACATGTTATATTATATTATATTGTAGTTATCTAGGAATTACTTTTATCTTGTAAGTATGTTATTGTTTTATTATTTAATATCTATAATTATAAATTAAACTTTTACATAGTATATAATGGCAGAAGATGAACCACCAAGTAAAAGGGGACATTACAGAAAGTGGTTGGAGCCAAATAGTGACAAACCAACTATTCCAAGGCAAACTTTAAAAAAGTTACAACCACTTGAAAACTTATTGAAACAAGATCAACCTTAAAACCTCTAATGAAGTGCCTCAAGATTTTGTTATGGAAAACCTAGATCAAGAAAATGATTTTCAGATTGAAGATGAACCCTCCTCTCAGAATGAATCTATTGTTGAAAAAAATGCAGACTCTGAAGATAATACAGAATCTGAAGAAAGTGAAAGTGAAAACTCATTTGCAAGTGTGGTTAACAGTGCTCAAGAAAACTCAGGAGTTAGTGAAAGTGAAAGTGAAAATGAAGATTTGTCTGAGTATTATTGGTCAAAAAAATTTGATTGGCTTCAACAAATTAAAAAAGGTCAGAAATTTAATTTGGGTGAGTTAATGTTACTTATTTCAACATTTGTAACAAAACACAACTTAACCAACTCTGCAACACTAGATTTAATAAAAATGATTAATATAATAATTGGCAATGATTTTATACCAACTTCTTTGTACAAGTTTCAGACTCTTATTAACAGTTTGCACAATATTGAATATCACTTTTATTGTAAAAGTTGCATGGTATATATTAGTAAAATGTCAACAGCTCCCAGCATTAAATTTCAAACTTGTTCATTTTGCAATACCCCTGTAAATATATCTAAGTTAAATGATACAAACTATTTTATTTACATTCCTATAGAAGATCAGATAAGAATAATGCTGAATAATGGCAAAATTAAATTATTGTCAACTTTAGAAGATAGTGATGTTATTTCAGATATTGCAAATGGGACTATTTATAAAACAATATTTGAAAAATTTAAAAGTACACATAATACAAATAATTATTTTGGTACTTATGGTTTTAACACAGATGGTGTACCACTGTACAAATCTAGTTCTTATTCATTCTGGCCTATACATATTTCAATCAATGAAATTGATAAAACAATTAGAAAAAATAATTTAATTTTGGGTGGGCTGTGGTTTGGGGATAAACACCCAGATATGAGTGTATTTTTAAATCCTTTTATAAGTGAAGCTAAAAAATTAGAGAGTGGTTTTAAATTTAAATTACCTGAAGATTTAACTTTCAAAACTGCTCATTTTTTTTGTATTTATTGCTGTGTTGATGCAGTTGCCAAGCCTTTGATTCAAAATACTGTACAATTTAATGGTTATTTTGGATGCTCCTGGTGCCTTCATCCTGGAAACCTTGGTGAAAATAATAATATGATAAAATATGTAATTGATGAAAATAACTATGAAGATAGAAAAAATGATGAAATGATTGAAGATATGATGAAATCTGCACAAGAAGGCAAAATTAGAGGAGTTAAAGGCCCTTCAATGTTTTTACAACTTAGCAACTTTTATATAGTTGATGGCTTTACTCCTGACTACCAACATAACTGTTTGCTTGGAGTTTGTAGGCAAATAATCAAAACCTGCATTGTTGATCTAAAAAAGTTTGTTTACTCATTAAGTAGCAAACAAGTAAAAGTAGTTAACAACAGATTGTTAAAAATTATTCCACCTTCAGAATTTTCAAGAGTGACAAGGCCATTATCTGCTTGGAAATATTGGAAAGCAAGTGAGTGGAGATCTTGGCTTTTATATTACTGCATTCCATGCTTTAAGGGTATTTGGTCTGAAAAACACTTGTGGCATTTTAGTTTATTGAGTAAGGCTGTTTATATTTTATTAAAAAGTGAGATAACCATTAAAGAATTAAATGAGGCAGATTACTTAATAAATGATTTTATTTTACATTTTCAACTGTTTTATGGAAAAGAAAAAATGACCTACAATGTTCATTCATTAGGGCACTTAGTAAAAAGTGTTTCTAATTTTGGACCTTTATGGTGCCATTCTGGATTTTGTTTTGAAAATAGCAATGGCAAATTAAAGGCTTTGGTAAATGGCACAACAGATGCAGCTCATCAAATAACTAGAAAATTTATTTTAAAGCAGTTATTGCCAAATTTAGTTAATTTAATTAAGCCAGATTCTGAAGTAAAAAATTACATAAATGAAATTCTAAATTCAAAAAAAATTTTGAAAGCTTTAAGAATTGGTGATTGCACATTGCTTGGTAAATGTGAAGTAGGCAATTTAAATCAGCTTGAGCAAAATGCAATATCACACCAAGAAATAAATAATTCTGATTTACAATTCTTCAAAAGAGCTATTTATAAAAATATTTTGTATTCTACACAAGATTATTGTATAAATAAAAAAAGAAATAATAGTTTTATTAAGTTACTCAACAACAACTATTATAACATTTGTAAAATTTTTATTGCTAAACAACAATGTTTTTTTATTCTTAAAGAAATTAATGTTCTTGATAGTGTGCACTTAACTTTTGAAAGGAACACTAATATTATAAATCACTTAAAAGCTGTTGATATTAATGAAAATATTGAAAATTATTTTGTTTTAAATGTTAATGAAAATTTAATTATTAGTAAATGTGTTTATATTGCATTGAGTCATGGACATTTCATTTCAGATTTTCCAAATGTTTTTGAAGGAGATTAAATTTTTATTTATATTAAATTATATACTGTATTTTATATTTCTTAAAAATTTACTTTGTAATAAAATGCATTATACAGTAGTTTAATAAGTATTGAATAAAAAAATTAAAGATACTAAAATGTTCTAACAAATACCAAAGGGCTCCAAAATTTCAAAGAATCCCGAAATACTAAAGGGCTCTGAAATACCAAACAGCTTCAAGACTTCAAAGGGCTCCAAAATATCAAAGGGCTCCGAAATATTAAAGGGCTCCAAAATATCAAAAGGCTATAAAATACTTAAGAACTTCCTTTAATTTTTCGGAAATTTTTTAGGGCCCTTTGGTATTTTGACGGGGCCCTTTGATATTTTGATTTAGCCCTTTAGTATTTCGACGGAGCCCTTTGATATTTCAGAATCATTTAGGATTTTGGAGCTCTTTGGAATTTCGGAGCCCTTTGGTGTTTTGGCACCATTTGGTATTTCGGAGCCCTTTGGTGTTTTGGAGCCGTTTGGTATTTTGGAGCCCTTTGGTGTTTTGGAGACGTTTGGTATTTCGGAGCCCTTTGGTATTTTGGAGCTGTTTGGTTTTTCGGAGCCCTTTGGTGTTTTGAAGCTGTTACATGTGGGTATGAATAAAAACGCCACTTAAAACGATTTAAAAATAGACCGGAAATGGTCAGAAAGTCGTGAAGGTCAAAGGTGACCAGGTGATTTTT
>JAQGAZ010003511.1:0-11478 GCA_034692225.1 Polydesmus complanatus
ATAAAAAAAAATACAGTACAGTGTATTACAATTTTTATTGATTAAGTGTTGATTACTTTTTGTTATTTAATCAACAGTTTATAGCGGTATAAAGTTTATAATTTATTCTCGGAAAATTGTTTATTTTTATAATATGTATAATATAATATATTTAGAAAGTCTTGCTAGTAGAAATCGATGCATTTATTTTCGACTATAATATTATTTAGTCTATAGAGATTGTGGCCCCTATAATTTTACTGTGTGTGGTGTATCGCGCGCAAGTAATTACGGTATATGTTTCAGGGATAACAAATGACCAGACTAAGTTAATCATATTTCTTTTTATAACGTCTTTATTTACTTAATATATTTATATTTAAAAAAAAAACAGTTGACATTACTCATAGAACGTAGGCCATATAATATCGGATTACTTAGCATTTATTTGCATAGAATGCAGAGTTTGCGGTCGATTCCGTTTCGACCCACGGATCGTTCCAGAAAACAAGTGACGTCAGCCAGGTGCGACTTAATCTTTAAACGCGGCTCATGTCTCGAATTGATCTGCGCATGCGCGGTAATGACTTATGGATTGGTATAAGTCTATGTTGACAAAACAATACATAAAGACACGTACGACGTGATTAAAATTATCTTATCGGTACGGAAATAATACCGTTCGACCGCAAACTCCTCATAATCATTACACAGTATCCAGCAAATTTGGCTGGATCGGGTAACTGTTTTTTGTCAAGTTGAAATTCTATCCCGCTATTCAAATGGAGGTTTTTGTACCCTTTGAGCAACTTATTCCAAGTAAAATCTACTTTGACGTACACATTATAATGTGCGTTTATCATTTCGAATAGTAATTTATAAAGAAGATTAATGTCTCAAATGCATGGAATTGGATATTTCTTATGCGTATTTTTATATTATAGGTGTCTGATCTTCGAAACTTTTTTTTTTTTTTTTAAAAAAAAAGAACCCCCTTAAATTTAAATGACGTTCTCGTGAAGGTGCAGCGTCCTGTATGAAAATTACGCCTTTACCAAGCATTGACATTCATAAAAAAAGAATTATTGCACACGTTGAAAACGTTGTAATACTCGTACATGTATTAAAAAAAATACGTGTAAGCGATGTACGGTAGCAATAATAATAATAACACTGTAACAGAAATTTATAAAATTTAATACCGGTATTTGTAACGTCTTTAATAAAACTATTCAAAAAAATACTAATCAAATTCTATTTAATTAACTTAACATATTTTTTTTCCGACATAAATATTTTTGGTAGTTATTATTCACCGAAAGATCAACATTATTTTTAAATTTCGTTTTGATACTGACTAAATCATGTGGCTTTTTTTTTTTTTTAAAAAAACCGTTTAAATATCGTTTTACATAGCAATGAATGTTATTAAAACTACCAAAAACCAAAGCAAAATTAATGTTGGTTTGTTTACATTTTTGTGAAAGTTACTCGTGAGATCTGAGCATTATGTTTAACCTATGTACTTTCAAAATTCACATTAAGATTTTAATCGAATTAGAAAAATCTAATCTCACTTCATAAAACCTCTTTTGTTGCTATCAAAACTTTGTATAAGTCATTGAAGGGGGGGAAAAAAATTGCTTTTAAAATTTTTTCGAGTGTTGCTATTATTTTGATAAATCTCTCATCTAATTAGCGCTTGTATCAACCAAATTTAATAGAAGGGAGGGGAAGAGAGACTAATAATTTATAATGAGCCTTATTATTTATTCATATGTCTCTCGGGCCAGCATTTAACATTTTATACGTATGGAAGGGGGGGAGGAGAGAAATTGATAATGGGAGAGAAAGAACGATTTTATCGGTAATACATACACCCACAAACACATACGGTGCACATCCACAAACGCGCTTATGGTGCTAAATTCATCGATGAAAAGACCTCCCTTCAAGGCTGCTTTTGACCACCTTTTCACTTATTTAAATAACGCTGATATAAAAGGCAGCACAAGTAATGACAGTACTGTAATAATAATAATAATAATGCGCGTGTTTGGTATAGAATGTGTAAGGGAGTCGATGAATACGCGACAAAAAACACATTTTTTTTCTTACTTCCCTTTTTCTATTTGTTGTGAATGAATGAATATAGTTTATATTGATGACAGTTGCGGTTTGATACTCATTAAATGTAATATAAAAAAAAGAGTATAAAACGGAATAAAATAAGGCGAGATGGACATTGCGTATTCATATTATACATGTATTATACATGTATATGGGCTGCGTGCAATTTGTTGGGTGGGGAGAGAGAAAAAGTTTTAAAACAGCTTATTCTTCTGTCTGATATAGCTACTACAACAATAAATGTTATTGTTGTGCTCATGCGCACTGTGTATCAACCCCCCCCCCCCCCCCCCGGAACATTTGCACAAAACGCATATAAACAAGCGAAGATTGGTGTCAATTTAAGTCGATTTCTTACCCAACTACCACCCCATTTAACCATCACTCCTTCTCATCGTTTTTCATCAGGGATGGTGGATACAATGGGCCATTAAAATAAAAATAGGCTTCGTTCGATTATGGTCCCTTTTTTTTTTATTTTATTATTTTGTTCGCTTTGCTCGTAAAGTTATTATGGCGAATACTAACACAGTAAAGCCTCGCTAATCCGAATTCCGATCATTCGAGTTTGTAGTCTGTGTTAATAATGCAGTATTTTTTTCTTTTTGTTAGTGAGTTTCGTGTAGATTATGATAATCGTATTGAAATTGTTACGTTTTCTTCAGAAAGTATTAAATTTCATACTGTATTTGAGCTGAATTTATATACGGTGTTCCAATAATCCGAGCTTTTCAATCGTCGGAGGTTAATTGAGACTGATTACCAGCACTGCGTGTTTTTAATAATGGAACTGCTTAAAGCCGGTTTAATTTTAATGTTATGGCAGCAACGAGCTACAGTATGTAAATTACATGGTTTAGAATTTAATTAAAATTGGCCTAAAATTAGGATTAAATAAAATTTCGATCTTTGAATAGTAACGAAATAAAAATCCTTAATAATTATTGTTAACTGATTTTTAGGCAGTTTTGAAACGTTATCAGATACTTTAATAAAATTGATAATTATAATTATTGCAAATGTCCTTAGGTAGTTTTTGATACTAAAAATTATAATAATTATTACCGCATGAGGTTAACTTGAAAAGAAAGATTATTATTCAAATTGTTCTTAAGCAAATTGATTGCGAAAGAGATCATAATGTTTATTACTGCAAATTATATACCAGCAATTATTTTTGATCCGATTATTTCACAACGTATAGCAATTATTTTTAGACAAATTGGTTAATTATTGTTTCGAACTTATTTTCGTTGGACCTTCAAAGGATTAAAATTTATTGGTTTGTGTTCTTCCCACAGCGAATCACGATTTAGTAGAACCACTTTGACCTTACCTTTTTTCACTGAAACTCCTCGCAAACGTAGCGACGACGTGACATTAATTTCCTGATCAAAAAAATAAATAAGATTGAACTTACAGTAGGTTCTTTTCAAAAGTTTTACTAGCGAAAGGGTACTGTTTTTGGAAGTACAAGTTAGTTGGAAACAGGTTTGGCCGGTCGGTGGATCTAGTTCCACCCAACCAATTATTATTATTGGGTTTACATCAAAATGTGGAATTAGTTTTATTGATTGAACTTTGCTTCAAACGTCCAGGGTATTAGGATAATATTATAATTTTATTATACTGTACAGTATATTGGAATTTGTCTGCGGCGCAATAAAAGAAAAGAAAATGAATAAATAATTAATGCAAAAACTCATTAGATAAATTTTTTTTTTTTTTTAAATTGTTATTCAATTTTAAAATTTTGAGCTTGTTCAATTATTAGAAAATTATGTTAATTTATCGTAAACTATGCGATTTAATCGTGATTTTAAGTTTTAGATGCAATAAAATAACGTTCTTAGCTAACAACCGGTAGATCAAAACGTAAACAAAGTTAAAATAAAAGTTTCGATTAATCGCTTAGGTTAGCTAAACACAGACGAAAATATAAACGTTGATTAAATAAAACTAGATCAAGGAAATACTTTTAGAAAAGCGTTATTTTTAATGTATGAAAATGGAAGGAATGGGCTTCTAAAAATGGGGGGAGAAGGGGTGCGCATTATACGTTCTAAAATAAACTGGGGTTGCGTTTTCATGGCTATCCATCCCGGTAATACTTAAATAAATTAGATATTTTATGAGGTTTTAAACTTCTTTTTACAACCCGCATCGGAGGTACAGTACATGTACATGGAGCTCCTGCTCTAAGCCATTCCACGTTTTTAATAGTCTTTGTTTTTATGTGCGCGCGCACCAAATACATTATGGTACAGTACTATACGGTACGCGCGCATATAGGTCACGCACACAATTTAATTAGCACAAACCCTTTTTAGCACCTAAAAACTTGAAACAGTTTACCTGCGTAGATATAGGATATTTTTATCTTGTTTATTGACGCGCGAGGTGTAATTTAATAAGGCTTATATAGAAGCGCAACCCTAATTCCCCTCTCCCGCTTAACATCGCCGCTTGTTTTACCTCTCTTATTAAGAGATAGATGGGGCGTTGAGATCAAAAATAGCAAGCCCCGTAATTTAGCCTTTCCGCAGGTAAAAAGTTGCAGCTACTGTACTGCGCGACTTTAATTTTTGTGTTGTTGTACACAAATGAGAGCATTTTTTCGGGGGGAAGGGACTTGATGAGATAAGACTTGAGTGGCAATTTGGTTAGCGCGCTGAATAAGAGATTGAGGGAGAGTGATTGAGTGAGAGAGAGAGAGGAGAGAGATAATTTTTTGGTGGTTTTGTTGAACAGTCGGAATGAGGAAAGTAGAGAGGACCCCTCGCGGTGACACTAGATGGAACTGCTGCTGTAGGACGACTAATAACTTATCATTTATTTATATACATTTATATATACAAAAAAAAAAAAAAAAAGAAAGAAGAAGAAACAAATAGGAAATGGGAAGTTTTTTATTATGGAATGTTTTGAGCTGTAATTTGAACCAACAAATCTTTCTCTCTTCGTTCGCGGTTCCATTTGTGGAGAAAGAGACAATTATTTTGAAATTAACAACAGTGAAGATTTCTTTATTACCGGTACCGTACCGTATTAAAATTAATATTGAGTTTTTGCAATATCCATGACTTTATTGAAAATTAATTAAGGGATGTTTAATTTTATAATTATTATGGCTACGAATAGTGCATTGCACTGTAATTACAATAATTATTTCACTTAATTTTTTGCGGTTTTGATTAATTATTATGGATTTTTTTTTTTTTTTTTTTAAAAAAAGCATTCTATTAAGGTAAATTTTTTTGGCAGCGAAATTTAAAAGTTTTCACTATTAAATTAATTAATTCTCAAGTAATTTAATTATTCATTTTCGTTTCAATTTTTATCAATTCATTATAATTGACATTTCCGCCATTCAACTTTCTATTTAAATCCACGTAAAATCTACCTTGATCTACATTCTATTTTTTACTCCCGTGTTTATTGCTCACGCTTAACAACGATGATACCGGAAATGCTTAAACACCGACAATAAAAATTAGCAATTTAGCGACAACTTCCTCGAAATTATCTTTACAAGGTAAAAAAAAAAAAAGTATACTCGTATATATATTGCGGGGTAGTATCAAAGTTAAGACTTGGAAAAGTCTTTAATTTTGAATACCACCAATTCTTAAGTAGCGTGTAAAGCTTAACAATTTTCAGCTTAGTCGGGTTTTCTTCTTCACTATAACGAATATAATCCTAATTTGAAAAATCTGTTCTCTCTTCTCTTATAACAAACAGTTTGGAGAGAAGTTCGTCAGAGAATAATCCCTATGTGGACGCGCACCTTTATTTCGATCTCTTTTGTGTCTTTCTCAATGTAATCTAGATCTATCACTACTAAACCCCTTCTTTTTTCTTCTTGGTTATTTTTCCTTACAAAAAAGAAGGAAAAAAAAACACAAGAACTTATTGAAGTAGCTGACTGCCTATTTCAGCATAATAATTTTAGAAATCGGCATCTTTTTATATACTGTACAGTGTTTTTTGAAGCCTTAAAAAAAAGGAAGGGTAATATGGGTGGGGGGGATATGTGCGTGTCAGATGGTCTTTGGCCACCTGAGAGAAGAAGAAGAACCTATTCTTCCCAGTTGAATCGGAAATAAGCCAGCTCTTTCTCTCCTATTCTCCTGCTGCTGGAGTGTTTTTCTGAGGGATAAATATAAATGGCAGCTAAGGGACTCCCTGATTCACGCCATATTGCTAAAGAAGAAGGAATTAAATAAAGAATAAAGAAAACCCTTTTTTTATTTCCTTTTTCTACTACTTCTTGTGTTCCCATTGTAAAGCTAAGGGATTTTGGTGTGCGTGAACGGCCCTTACACAAAGTCCGACCATTGTTTCTTTTCAACGCATTGTTTTCACTCTCAGGTTTAAGCGAGATGAATCGTCTTCTCTAATACAGTAACTACACTCTTAAAAATCTTTTATCTTATGTATATTTTCTTTTAATTCGAGAGTAAGGGTGTAATTTGGTTACAGCAGACGCATAATTAAAGGAATGGAAACGGTGAACGTAAACAAAAAGAGCGCTACGTTTCCGGTAATCGCTGTTATTACGTGATAAAACGACCTCTAATTATTATTATTTCGTGATTGTGAGAGAGCAACGTTTAAAAATGGCATAATATTTAATAATTATTACGTTCTTTCATTTTTTTTTAAGAATTAAACATTGTCGCAAACCGTGACCTCTACTTTCGCTCAACATTATGTTAATTAGTAGTAATAGCGTTTCGCTCGCAAATTCAATGAAGCATTCACCCTTTGTGAGGGGGGGGGGTATTATAATTATTTTTTTGAAATTTACAGCTAAAACTCTTTACCGAGACCATCGTTTGGACCGACTAAAAATGGTCTTCAAATCGAGGTTCTTTTTTTTTTTTTTGCTAGAAATTTTAATCAAGCGCAATAGCATTTAGCATTTTAGCATGTAGGCTATTTGAAATTTGAAAAATTTGGAATATTCTCTCAACGAGGACAAATTTCAATAAAAAAAAAATCATGGTAAAGCGCTATTTTCTAAGTGTATTTTATTTCAGTCTTTTAACTACTTTTAAAATTTATTTCATTTATCGTACTGTTTCATCGTTTTCGTATTAAAAAATTGTATTAATGTACGTTAAATAGTCGTTTATGGCGAATGACGTCATAGAGATAAAATTCAAGTAAACGTAATGTGTGTCTTTTTTTTTTTTTTTTTTTTCGTATATACAGTATATTATATATGTTGTGAAAGGCAAATATATAAAAGTATTGAATGAGAAGAATCGAATGCAATTAGTATGGTTGGCGCGCGGTGTTGATGGAAAAAGCAATCATCTTCCACATCATCCAAACAGTTCAATAGCCCAATCGTCACATTTTTATATTCCACCCGCCATCCACCCTCTTCTACCCCCATATCCTTCCTCCCTCTACGTTTTTTTTTTTATTCAGTATTATGCGATTGAAAATGGTATTAACGTTGACGGCTATTATCATTATTATTATTAATATTCTCATCGTTACTAGTGCTATTGTTAGCATCCTCGCTTTGGAATCTGTACACAGGAGATACAACAAAAAAAAAAAAACAGCGTTGAATAAAACAGGTGTGCAACGAATTATTTATTATATTCACAATTCTCCTACCCCTACGTATATAGAATGTACTGTACGTAGTGAACGAGCGAACGCCATAGTTGAAATCAAATGAGAAGTTTAATGTTGTGCTTTTTTTATTATTATTATGGAGAAAATGGAAGTAGATGAACGAAAAAAAAGTATGACAGCATGTACAGTACAATATACAGTATGCATCTGGAAGAAAAAATTGCACAATAGACACACGTTAGGTGCTGATAACAGGATGATCCCCATACATTTTTTTGCTTTTCTTTCTCAATAATTACGTTTGGGACAATAAT
Source organism: Polydesmus complanatus (assembly GCA_034692225.1). NCBI lineage: Eukaryota > Metazoa > Arthropoda > Diplopoda > Polydesmida > Polydesmidae > Polydesmus > Polydesmus complanatus. The sequence continues at coordinate 8,019 of JAQGAZ010003511.1, forward strand.
CAACGTATTGAGCTTCATTTACATAATTGTTTTTTTTTTTTTTTTTTATTTTGAAATTAGCCCCAGTTTGGAGAGTATAATAAATAATATAAACTAAGCATACAAGCATTACAGTTTTCATTTGGTGTGGACAGTATTTTGTTATACTCGTACACGGTGTTCGTAAAACAAAGTGCACCCATCTAAATTAGTATTGAATCATTTGAATAATCTAAATATTTTAATGCCATATGATTTTTTTTTTTTTTACTTTAATGAATTTATAACATTGAAGTGTTCTATTCTGTGTTTAAAATATTCTCCTTCGACCTCAACCCAAGCAGTAAAACGAGCTCCCCACTCACTATGCGCTGCATTTTCTTCAGTTGGGTTTTTTTTCCGGAGACCCTGCATCGATTATGGGAGCAATCTACGTTGTTGCTGTCAAAGATTTAAATTAAGCTTAAAAGAAAAAATCAAATGAATTTTAAAAGCATTTTATGAAAATTTTCGCATACGCACTTTTTTTTTTTTTTTTTTTTTACAAAAATAAGCTTTTAGGAATTCATCTAATTTGAGGGAGTTTTTAAGCAAATCTTTAAATCAGCAAATTTTTAAGTTCAGATTAAGTCTATCAATTTAGAATTATTTTAGATGATCAAATCTTTTGAATCGATTTCTTCAATATCATTGATCTAGATTAATTAATTTCTCGATTTACATTAATTTTAGGGTTGTTTTTTTTTTTTTTAATAAATTAACGCAGAACTAATCTTCACATGTTTCTGGTGTAGTACAATGCATGTTCTAGTATCTAAAAGAGAGATTAAAATAAAGGTCGTTGGGGGACTATTCTCTCTCTTGGGGGTCTTAGAAGAATTTCACCTTTGAAGTTTAGGACAAAAAAGTTCATGTACTGTACTTATAATAAAGGTCTTAAAACTCTTTCCATGACTCAAATTGAACATTTTAAAAAGTTCTCGTTTAACCTTACATACGCTAATTAAGCAAATTTCCCGACGACGTTTGACTTAATTTTCCAGGTTAGGAATTTTTATTTATACAGTACTGTATTATAAAAATCATTTGAAAGGTAAAAATGTAGGTCCTTTGGTTTTCATAAACAACATTAAGACCCATTGAGGTTAAAACAACGCCTTTAGAACTTGGAGCATTTAGAATAAATGGGGTTCAACTTTCGACACAAATAAAATATAGGACACAGGCATTTTGAATAAACAAAAATAAAAGGAGAATTGTGTCAATAGCTGTAAACAATCCAAAAAATAGGGAGGGGGGTAAGAAGTGGTCCTAAAACAATTTTTAGAATAAAAGAAGAAAAAAAATAATACCGGTAACGGTTAAATTGGGGCAATATGGTTCCTTTTTTTTTATTGGGTCTAATTGAACTCGCGTGCCGAACCAAACATTGTTTTAACCAAAAAATTATTTTATTGATACCCAATTAAGTAATATAATAGTAAAATACCCTTTTATCGCGCATCTTCTCTCTCCATCGGAACAAGAGACCCGCGGTTAACGAGGGAAAACGTTGTTGTTGTGTAAATTGAATGACTAATGGTCAGTAAAACCATCTTTATTTTTTTTCTCTTATACACTTTTTATGACTGTGCTTGGAAAGAGATAGAGAACGTGCGTGAGGTTTGGCCCGAAGGAGGAAGGGGGGGGGGGCTGGTTGGCTGTATACATGTACTTTTATATTATACACTCCAAACGGTGTTTAAACAAATTTTCAAGAGTCCGCTTTCGTTTTTCTTAATAAAAACAATCGGGGTTTTGGCATTTTTATTTTCTGTGTCTTCTCGCAAGATTTCGACGACAAGATTGGATGATTTGAAGCGCGTGACAAGAGCGACTTCAGCCGGCGGCCCAAATCATCTACTAAATCCCCGTTTTACTCGACATTTATTGTTTCGTCGGCGGTGTTATAAAAACCATCCCTTAACAAGGTCGTTTTTACTCTCTTTCGCAAAGAGAAAAAAGAAAGGTTTGTTCTTTTTCGTTTTTACTTTATTATTTCTATTTAAAAGAAGAAAAGAAAGTTTTTGGACGAAGAAGAAGCGCATTTTTGAGGCGTTAGAACAATCGAGATAAAAGACATGTTGTAGGTTAAAGACATTCGTTTCAATCTTTCTTTTTTCTTAGAAAAATGTTGTTGTTTTTTTTTTCTTTCTCTATACAGTGTTTAACTTTTAGTCGGTGTTAGCAGTACATGTAGTAGTGGGATACTGTTTTGTAGTACATTTCTATACAAATAGAGCGCGCAAATTCTCGTTTACTCTCCGCGGGAGGGCGCTTGGGCGGTATTTTACGGCTTTATGCAACACCATTTAGTTGAATATTTTCGCTTGTCAATTACTCTGAGACTGATCTAGATTTATGAAATTCTTCGTTTTTACGTTCATCTTTAATTTTGTTAAAATGTGTGCGACTAATCCGCGTTGTTGCTACCAAACACGACAGGTTTGAAAATTTTGTAAAGGTTAAATGCATGACCGCTCTCTGGGACTATGCTGGATCGACGTTGCTATTATTATTATTTTTATATACAGTAAAATAAACTTGAGATTTTGTTTGGATCGCTGTTCTGAAAATAGATTTTATTAATGCTTATTTGAAGAGATTTATGTAGCGTCTAATAAAACCTTTTGTTATTTATTGTTACCAAACGTGTTTATTGAGTTTAATGCAGCTCAAAATCAGTTTAATGTGATGTTAAATGAGTCTAAAGCAGCTCAAAATGAGTTGCCACAGCACAAGATGGGTTTGATACAAAACAAGACCAGTTTAATACAGCTTAAAATGAATTTATTACAGCTCAAAATGAGTCTAATATAGCTCAGAATGTTACTGTAGTTTAAGATGAGTTTTATACAGTTCAAAATGAGTCTAACACAGCTCAAAATTAGTTGCCACAGCACAAGACGAGTTTAATACAGCTTAAAATGTGTTTAACATAGCTTAAAATTAGTTTAATGCAGTTTAATAGATTTTATTGTGACTCAAAATAAAGCTAATGGCTGCGAAATAATTACATGTATAGTCAATTTTAATACCGTACAAATAAAGTTTTTATATTTATTACAGTACAGTATTATTATTTTTTTTTTAGGTTTTTAACGGGCTAAATGGACGTGAAAACAAGAAACGGAAGGTAAGGTTAAAACATTTATTATTCCACGTGTATTTATAATACTGTACGGTACTACATTTTAATTTAGTTTTTATTATTTAAAAACAAAAATTTTTTGCCAAACTTTAAAACTTGAAGAATTAAGGTTTATTTTTTTATGAATGAACGTTGTTGATAGACGAGACCTATTATAATTGTGGGTCTTAGATGAGACGAGACGCCCTCAATAGCAAAATGTGTTTGTGTCCCATAAAAATAGAAGGGTTGTAATCGAGTTGCCTCCAAGTGCATTTTAGGAGATAGGGGGGGGGGGGGGGGGGGGGGGGG
>JAQGAZ010003512.1:0-11469 GCA_034692225.1 Polydesmus complanatus
ACTAACCGTCTCGGCACGCACGTGCGCGAGCGAGCAAAGCGTTGCTATGCGACGGGAATTCTTGGGTTTCTAACAGTATTTAATGAAAGAAATTGGAATGCCATTTTACTAGCGATATCATTCATCTGTAGACTGGATGACAATTCATGCGTAGAAATCATAAAGAATGAAGCAACCGTATTTAAATTTCTGGTTAATGCGACATCCTTATTTCTAAAATGATGTTGTTATCGATAAAGCTGCAAATGTGAAAGTAATGATTGAAAATCTCCGCAGTGAACGTTCGCTTTGAAATTGATTTTGTTTATTTTCAAATAATTAATGTTTTTATAATCGCATTTTGTTTTATATTATTGAAATTAGCCTCATGATTGGAGAAGGAATAAATATAATAAATGAGTATTAATTTTGCATAATAAAGCAGGGGACATTAAATCGCATACATACGAAGGAAAAGCATTTTATAATCGGGTTTAATAGTCCGGACCAATCCTTTAAAATAATCAGAGTACATGTAATCTACATGCGCAAAATCATTAAAAAAAGTGGCCGCTCACAATTTTATTTTTGTTTTTTTAAAATTTATTTAATACGTTAATACTGTATTTGGTACAGTAATTGAAATTTGAATTTCTCAGTATAACGAGAAATTTTTTAGTTTTTGATAAAAGTGGTCGAGATTTCACGTCAGTAATTTTTATGTAGCCTACCATTGGGCTCATTATTTTAAAATAGTTAAATTAAGCGACCGCTAGAGCGAAATTTGACCGCAATTCTAATTTTTTTATTAGAAAACTATTCTATTTAAAATGATTTCAAAAAAAAAAAACACAATAATTTACTAATTATTATTTTATGTTTTATTATTCATTTTGGGTATTTTTCACAATAACGAATTGTTTATAGGTTTGTTATATTGAACAGTTACCTTAATAATTAATGCTCATCTAATATTGTATTAGTGTCTTCGTTTAATTTTGTGGTCTTATTTTATTGAGTACTGCAGGGAAAACGACAAATCGAGATTTTACTTTGATTGTTTTTTTTTCTTTCGCTCTGAACAAAATGTAGGCCTATGTGATAATATGGATTTTTGTAAAAGTTAATAATTAGCAGTTCATGGTTTGTAGTTTACATTAATTACTTTATAAAACGCGCTTCTTCTTTAATGTACTGTTGTGGGTGGCATCGAGGGAACCTAAAAATGAAAGAAAAAAATCTCCAGTGTAGTGCTACGAAATGTAGTGACGCAGTCTCTCAAAATGTCAAATGTCAGCTCCAAATTTTGACATGGAGATTTTTTTGGCGTCTGACACTTTCCATCAACATTCGTCTTCACAAAATAAATAAAATATCTGAAATATAAAAATGAGATTGTAAAAATATTTTATTTAAATAAGAAGAAATTAAAAAAAAGTTTTACTTAAATAAGAAGAAATTAAAAAAAATTTTACTTAAAAAAAATAATAATTTTTCGCTTTGTCACTTACAAACAATGACGTCTGCAGCTCAAGATGTTCTTTTAAAAAAAAAAGTATTACTAAACTTTGAAGAATGCACTTATGCTTAAAAACGTTTACTAACCATGTAAACATTAAACTTAAAAAATATTACTGACAGGCAAATATTAAAAAGTTTCATAAAGCTCAACGTCCAGACGTCATTATCAATATCCACAAATCACTTACGAAACCAAGAAAAAAAGAATTCGTTAAAAGCGAAAATTATTTTTTAATTACAACATTATTTTCTATAAAGTTATAAAAGCTCTTTCTAAATCGCAAATAACTTTTAACTAAATTAAAAAATGCTTATAAAATCTTTATGAACCTGAAAGTCATTTGCCAGCCCTACAAGTAGACTCATTAATTTCTTATAGTGTTCATCAAAATTAAATATTATTTAAACTATGTACTGTATAGCACTTTCTAAAACTTTTAAAAACTCACAAAACAAGATAACAAATTGCAAACAACTTTACGTTTTAAAGATTTAAATTTTAATTAAAGAAATAAATGTATTTTATAGTAAAATTGTGTTTGTTTATCTCTCTTATATATACTTCATTAATAAACAGCAAGTTTTAATTATTAATATTATCATTATTATTTATTAGAACAAAATGTAATTTTATTTTTAGTATTATTTGTTGATGCGGGAGTCGTAAAAAAATTTGCTACATTTGACATTTAAAATTCGCATCAACCATTTTGAAGTAGCTATTTTTATTTTTGTTTTCTCTTTTGTTGAAACATTTTTCGCCGCCAATTTTTTTGAGAAAAAGAAAAACGCTCGTTATAAACCGCGTCGTACAAGCGGTTTAACTGCAAAATTATTGATCTAAGTTTGTTTAAATGCAGACGATTGGCAGCAGATGTTACATTGTAAGGAGCGAAAAGCGGGGAAAAAAAGAGTTCTTTGTGTGTTAAAGAGCAATCTTAGCCATCTAGAAAGAAATAGCGGGAGAGAGAGAGAGAGAGGAAGTCAAAAAGCGACGACGAGATGACCCACTCCTCACATCGGAAATTGCTCGAGAGTGATGAATGAGAGGTTCATCGAATAGCGAACCAAAAATAAATAAAAAAATAAAATAAATATAAAAAGTTAAAAAAAAAAAAAAAAAAATTGAAAGTCGAATCTTTGGTTTAGGACTTTAGGTGGAAAATATTGCGCTGAAGCGAAATGAAGGCGATATTTTCTGTATTGAGGTGAATGTGGGTGGTCGTTTGGTGGTGGGTGGATGGGTGGTAATGGACCCCGCGGCGGATAAATTGGAAACAACCGCCTCGAAAACCATGTTAGTGGACAATTTACGAGCTCAGATCCAAAAAAGCACAATAATCGCGATGGACATTGCCTCAGCACTGAAAAACTCCGATATTGCGTTTTCTTAAAACATCGAATATTAAAGAAGTGGAAAATGTGAAATTTAAAAGCGAGTATTTTCTTAAAACTGATTTATTAATTCATTATAAGCAATTGATTGGCTTATTATAGAAATGTAAATTCTCGATTATCCAATTTGTAGTTTATCTGCTTTTTTTTTTCGTTTTTTCTTCTTTTAAGTATGTTTTTTGAGGTGTCTTAACACGAAAAAATAACACAGTTGACCAACTTTTTGGCGAAAAAGAAAACCAATAAACTTTTAAGTAAGGATAGCTACTACCCACTGTAATAAATCATAATTATTGTATGTGTAAGACCCCCACAAATTCAAATTGTTAAATTGCATTTTCGTATTTTTTTTTTTTGGCCGTTTTGCGGATTCACCGCGGAATTTACCTACCCGCGATTACCGTGCCAGGTCCTTACCGAGGATAATTGGCAGTTTACTGTACTATGTATGGTTATTGCTGTTATGAAATTTGTTTTTAGAATATTAACTATTCGTTTTTGTTTATTTATGTTGTTATTTATTATGGTTTAACTCAATGGCGTTTAGTTTAAGATTTTAATATTGTTAGGTGTAAGAGTTTTTAATTTAAATAATTAATAATTTAGGCATTTTTTAAAATTTTAATATTAAAATTGTTTGTTTTGAGTTCATAAAAGTGCGATGAAATCCGTAACATTAATAGACTAATAATACTAGACTTTTAATTGAATTATTTTAAAATAATAATAAACTACTAGTAGCTGTCGTAACTCGTTGAAATCCTATGGTTTTTGAAAAAAAAAGATGGCTATATTATTATTCCAAATTATAGAAATTAATTTTGAGTTTTTTAAATTACCAATTCTTATAATTTTAATTTATTTCAAGTAGATCTACAGCGAATTCTGCATTCCCTGAATCCCTTGTTCCTCAACATTTTCATTACGCATTTCCTTATTACAGTATTTTTTTATACCATACTATTAATAAACTGTTATTGAATGCAAATCTTATAATTTGAAGAAAAGAAGCATTAAATTTATGGTAAATTTGCTTGAATGATGTATCGGGGTTTGTCGTTCATCTTATCAGTCTTCTTAGTAAGTGATGCATGCCACATGACGATATATATCTCCCCTTTCTTTTTTATCCCTTTCGATTTACACATGTGGTTCGAATCGCAGAGTGCTACAAAATATTGTTTGTTATACGTTTTTATCGTTTCGACGTGATAGAAAAGCTGTTGTTGTCAACAAACTTCTTTATCTTTTTCGATATACACGCCAACATCTTTCATACACTCCACCGTCACATTTCTTCTACTTTTTTTTATACGTTATATCTCTCTATGTGTATTTCAACTTTTTATATACGAGTTAAAAAGCGGCACGAGGAAAAAGTTGCGAGTTCAAACTTATGTTATTGATGAAACTAATGAATCAACACTAACGTTTCACTCCATTTCTTATATCTAATAGAAACTTTTCTTTTTTGTTTCTCTTTAACTTTTTCTTGTTTTGATGCGGTTTTATTGGCGGCGGAAAGCGCGTTCGACGAATAAATATCGCAACGTAAGACATAAATTATATTATTTATTTTTTAAATTGAATGCGGCAATTTACGGGCGTTTCATTTCTTGTCGGATTCTTTTTGCACACGCTTTAATACACCCAACCACGCTACATATTGTACCGGAAGTGACATTGAATTGGTTTTTTTTCTTTCTCTCTCTCGCTCGCTCTTTTGGGATTATTTGTGGTTATTTGAGCCCGAACGAATCAAAACGAATTGAATAATAACGAAAATGTCAGCTCGACTTAGTTGCATTTAACGCGAGTTTTGAGGCGAAAACTGTAGATAAAAATGTCGATACAAAGAACTTTTATTATACGCAATTATTTCGGTTGTGGCAAATAAAATGTTTGTGTTAATTACTATATTTTCATTGTAGCTTGTAACAAACATTTAGAATTTAGCGGAACAAAAAATTACGAATTTCGTGAGAATAAATTTTCAAAATATAAATGTGTATAGTTTATTAAATAATTTTCTAGAATGGTTTTAAACATTTTTAATACAACAAATCGAATTGTCTATCCCGTTGAATTTTGTTGTATCGACATTTTACAGTACAAATTTAACCGATACACATGCACTTTGTTTGTCGAGGAAAAATATGCGAAGCGAGGAGAAATGTCTTGAACGAAGATAAACAAGAATGTTTTGTAAAATGAACTAATTTCATAGTTGTTGACTACCGGTACTCTTATCAAACATTTCCTATTATTATTATTATTATGCAGTGAAACCGTCCTCAATACGGTTTCTGACATTGATGAAGTGAATAAAAACAATTCCATAGGTATTATCTTAAAACTAACGCGACTTTAATTAATTTCAGTTCTTTGAGAACGTTTTCAAAAGTTGGATACGTTTTTAATAATATTAGTAAAAATGGGTTAACAGTGACAACACAAATGCTGTGTTTAAAAAAAAACAAAACAAACACAGACAATAGTTTTGTTGTATGCAGTAGTTAGACAACGAACCCGTAAAATGCAGGATATATTGAAACCGTGCCAAAGATAAACCACGTTTTCTTGAAACCTTAGTAAATACCGAAATATTTTGATACAATAAATTGTGTATATTAAGGGAATAAAAGAGCATTTGTTTAACAAATATTTTTTTTGGTCGCGGCTCCTATTTTATTTTGGTCGTGTTTTTGGACTAAAAACCCAAATCTAAAGTTTGTTGCCCTCATTAATAACCACTGGCGGTTTACATTTTATACGCACCATTCCCTTGCATGTAATAATTATTGTTAAAATGGTAAACATAAGCATCATAGTAAATTTTGCGTTTTGCTGTTTTTCGTTTTCCCCTTCAAATAAAATTTTCTCGTATTGTTGAGCAATACCACAAGAGATAGCCTACTACAGGTTTTAATAAAAAAAAATATGAAAACAGTTTTTATGTTTCTAACCATAATTTCATTAAAATATCAAACTTGTCCTTGCAAAAAAAAAATGAAATAAATAGATGGCAGTTGAGAGTAAACGCTGAATCGGGGTTTTACTGTTTTTCTTCGTGCAATATTTAATCTGCGATTGTTGAAAAGAATTTGCATGCGAGTGTAACCACGAGCGTGACGCTATCTCGTTGCTTCTTAAAACAATAAATAAATGTGTTTTATATTTTTTGCGAGATCAACTAGAACGTAAAACAAATCGCTGTATTTGCAAAATTCCGCGAGTTTTCACGCCTACCCTTCTTATTTATGACGTTTATTCCGTCGAGTTATTGTACTTTCGAAACTTGCGACGTAACCAAACTGATTGCAGTCTATTCATTACGACGAGTTTATCTTGCGAAACGTTATGACGTGCAAAATCGAATGTTCGGGAGACAATGAAAAACGAAAAAGATAATTAGTTTGGTATTTAATAGTAGTTTATTTTTGTTCACGTTTTGTCACTACAGCTTTTAAATTGCTAATTTTATTACTTCAAGCATCGATTACCTAAGGAAGTTAGTAGGCTACATGTAATTTAAAAAAACTAATATTGACTATTACTGATCAACAAGAATGTTTTTCCTAATCAGCGGTTTTCACTTTCACCAAACGTTGAAAAACTGTATAGAAGAATTTAAAAAGATTACTCCCATTTTCGTTGACGTTTTTGCCGAAAACATTGCAAAATCATCCGATTTAGTGCCAGAAGCACATTCATCACTAAAAGAAAAGTAAGGGGAAAATCGGCAAACTTGATAGAAAATACCCAAAAACTGTAATAAAATATTTGAAACTTGTATTTATTACTTAAAAAAAAAAGGATGTAGAGGCTGCTCCTGCCCTGGATTATACGCATACATGTACTTTAATATTTTTTACCGCCGGAAATATTGAACTAGATAGGCCCTAAACACTATAAAACTAGTGCAGCAGAGCTTCGACAGTCGGATCACCCCTGACAACAACTAGTCCGGACAATCGAATTTTAAAAGGAACACTCGTTATTGCATGAATTTATGTAAATTTCAATAACAGGGACAAACACAGCAGTACAGAGGCAAAAACAATGCACAATGCAGTTAAACAATACATGTTTATGTATTGAACGATGACTCTTAACACCTTTTTCTACGAGTTTATAATTCTTGTTCAATTTTAGGACCAGCCCTAATAATCGAATGCCCGGATGATTGAGGCCAGGTTGATAGAGACTCTACTGTTTATTGTTATAATAAAGCAAGATTCACTAAAAGAGATTAAATTTCTTTTTGACAAGATCAAAATTTTAAACTACAGTAAAAAAAAAAATTTGAAGATAGAACTGAAAACAATAGATGAAGAATTTCTAAATACTGTAAAGTTAAAGCAATTTAGTGACTACATAGTTTTTTTAAAAAAAACACTTTGGGATACCGGTAATAAAAGTAACAATATGTTAAACGAGGCGTAGGTGTAGGATCACGGTCTTTAATTCTGTCTTGGGTTAGTAATAAACTAAAAATAGGAACGTCAATCGAAATTATCAGTGGCAAACGAACCAACGAATTGATTTTTTAAACATTGAGAAAGAGTCAGTCCATGCTCAAAAATACACTCCTATTATATTAATACTGACGTAAATGTTGTCCCGCTCAGGAAACCTTGCTGCGTCTTCTAAATGCCGTTTGGCCTACTAGGCTACTACCCGTCGTCCTTAAAACCCTTTCAACCGATAAAAAATAAGAATTTCACGATGATCCAAGGATGTCAATAAAACTTTAGCAAATGACACTTTCGACAAGAAAAATACTTTCGGAAATTTAAGGAAATGCCGGAGCTCTAATAGAACGTTACGCGACATTATACAGCGCGCGTTCTACAATTTTTAGTAGCTGCGATTGGTATTAAATCTCTTCTTCATCGCGTTACCATCATCGTTTCACAATCAGTTTCACTATGTCTTACCAGCTCCTATTGTGCTGTTTGAATATAAGCGCTGAGCAAATTGAATAAACTCTCGCAAATGGATTTTTGTTCTTTTACTTACACATATAATGAGCTCTTTACTCACTTTTATGATTTACTATTTTCAGAAGTTTTTCTCATAAATATGAATACAATGCTGCTTTACAAAAGGATATATCATTCTATTTTTATCCACTGAATAGATAATATTAATAAGATTTCAATAAGAATGTGTTTCTAAGAAATCAAAGGTAAGTGCGCAAAATAATTGAATTATTGTAAATGACTAGAAATACTGTAGAAAGAAAATTATCTTTAGAAAATAAATATAATTTTAATTAATACCGGTACAGTATATTTATTTTAATGCAGCACGCACGTAGTTACTTAAAGGCCATATTTGATTTGAAACAAAAAAAAAAAATTTTTGTTTTTACGTAATAGGTTGTAAGTCTGCGCATGCGTCAGCTTTCTTTTAAATTTCGTTAGCCTATAGGCTTTGATCTTGCTAAAAAAAAGTCGGTTTAGATTTTTTGTTGAAACCAAAAGTTTAAATCTAGAAAGATTACTTAGAAATAATTTGGAAAGATAAACCCCGCACTTTTATTTGAGAAACTTAAGCATTTTTGTTTAATAAAATTTTGAGTATTAAAACTTATTTAATGAAAGTAGCCTATACAATAAAAGTGAGTTAGAAAATCATTACAGAAACACATTACGAGTATTGAGACTTTCGTTCAAAAGTTAAACTGAATTAAAATGCATTTTTTAATGGATTCTTTAAAAGCTATATCAAGTTCGAGTATGAAGCGACGCTTCAAATAATCTTTCTATCGACGTTCTGCTTTTCTAATGAAAATAAATTGAAATTTGATTGACAAAATATTTTTTTTCACCGGAATGATGTGGCAAAGAGATGCTCGCACTGCTTTTCACTTTTTTTTTTAAACAACATCCCATTGAAATTCCAACAAGTCAAAATTCTACAAAATCAATATCATCATAATTCCCATTCTCGAAAATTTCAATAAGTTGAAATTTTTAATACAATCAATTTGTGAGTAGTCAAATTCTCAAAATGTTGACAGGTCCAAACTTACACACAGGTTTGACCTTTTCAAAATTAGCTAAGTGTTTCAAACAAAATGTTTGCTAGTAGGCCTACTTGGTATAATTATATTAATACAAAATGTTATAAATTTTTTATCTAGTTCTAAAAAGAACTTTCAAATAAATCTTGTGTGCTAAAATTCATTTTTGTGTTTTAGATCTTAAATTTTTGTTGCTACCTAAACTTTAAATTAAGATTTAGAAATATAGTGGAACCAATTATAACGATGGAATACTTATTATCTCGAATGATTATTGATTAATTTTAAAAATTTGCTTTTGAATGTGTATTTTTTAATTAAATTTTGATTAAAACGTTGACAATATCCGATTAAATTTAATATTCTTAATTTCTTAAACCACTTTCTATCCAAAGAATCGATAACATGATTTATAATAAACAAGTTAATAATTAATTTAAAAATTAGGGTATCGCGTGTTGCGTAACTATCAAAATATTATTATTACTTAAATTAATTAGCGTTAGCTTCAATACTGAACGCGATAAGTTTCGATTGGGAAAAGCATGACGTCACGACGTCTGTGATTAAATTAACTTCGTTTACTCGACGCACATTACGCATCAACTTGTCACCTTCTTATCTACATAATAGCTTTTTTTAATAGTTCACCACCCAATCTCTTCCATCCCCTCAAATTCTACACGTGTTTTTATCTATCTATACATAAGATTCGCTCTTTCTCGAAGCAAGATCGAAATACGACGAACAAGATAAAGACAGTAAAGAAAAAAAGAAGAAAAAAAAAAGATGTGAGGAAAAAAAAAGACCGATGCAATTCGATAACATTTTGAGATAGAAATGCAATTAAAGAGGAATTCTATCGTTTGTTTTAATTGACTTTTTGTTTTTAAACAAGAGTCTATCGGTTGTAACCGAAGGAAGTTCGGCGATTGCCAATTAATTGGCTTATCTATTTTCTTTTTTTATGTCGAAGAATTTGCGCCGCGTTATTAATGAAAATATTTATTAGAAGGAAAAAAAGTTAGCTTTGGAGTATCGAATATTATCTGTAATATCCGGATAAAGAAAATGAGGGGAGGGAAGGAATGGGAAAATGATAGGTTTCTCGGTTTTCGAGGTATATTTCATCTCGAGAATAAGTGGACTAATTCAGCAAATTGGACATTATTTTTTTTTAAAAAAAAAACATTGGATTATTTCAGTTCTTAAATCGATAACGGATTTTTTTTTTTTTTTTATCTTAGAAGCTGTTGTATCCGTTAATAATTGCAGTTACGCGAATAATACTCGTATTAAAACAATTTTATTTTTTACTTGACACATTGAAATCATAAAAATAAATTAATTACTTGAAAATTTGTATAAATAAATTGTGTTTAATGGTGAGCCAAACATTTTTAACATTAATAATTCTCTATAGAATTTTAAATAAAATTTAGTTCAATCGTTTGAAGTTTCCCCATTTGAATACCAATTAATTAGAATAATTTAGAAGATAAATGAGAATTCGTTATTGAAAATTTACAATGTGTTGTGAATTTCTTAAATAACAAAATTTAAATTGTGAGCATTACAAGAAATTTTATTAAACGAGATTAAATTTTATCGTTCAGGATTTAACAGGTGTTTTTATATGGTTTGACGCGACTGAATTGTCTCTTTGACAGCTTATTCGATTCCTAGAAGTTTTAAAATATGATGTACTCATGCCCGAACTTAAATTTCGTCAGCAACATATTTATACACAGCGAGGATGGGAATTGGAATGAATCTAGATTACTCGGTGGAAAGAAATAGTGTATTTATTATCCGGGTTCAGCTGCATTAAAAACTTGATTTTCCACTCATTTTATATCTCTTAATTTTTTTCTTTTTTCTTTTGTTAACTTTTTTATTATTTCCTTTCTTTTTTTTACTTTTTTGCTTCTATGCTTTTTTTTTACGGTTTATTTACAGATGCCAAATAAAGTCGTGAAAGTTTTTTATTGTATCTGGAATTGAAAGCCGTTCGAAGTCGACTTGACTATCGCCAACAATTGGCTTTCATTTCATTTCCACTTCTATTTTTTTTTTTTTTTTTACTATTTGTTTTTATTGTAAACTTTTTTTCTCGCGTGTTTTTTATTAGTATTCCGCACATTGTGCCCTGACATTTATTTGCGTCATAAGTTAAGGTTGAATGGCGCTCTCTCGCTGCAGCTTTATATTTGCATAGCGCAATATTTAAATCTACATTACAATTTTTTAAAGCTTTCTTTTCTTATCTAACGTCATCATTGTGTTTATCTTAAAAATCGTTTAATCAAACTATTCTAAACACCATTCTTCAAATTGACGCAGTGCAGACGAACCATGTAGTGTTACGTACGGGGTGGTGAATATATTATTTACCACAAATTCAAATCATTAAAAGAGACAAGGATAGTGATATTAAAGTTAATAAAGTTTGATTAAATTATCATAAAATAAATTTTGAATAATTATTCATTAATAAGAATGGGGCTAATTAACTCGAGGTTTGCGTTGTGTTTTGGGTCATA
>JAQGAZ010003513.1:0-11468 GCA_034692225.1 Polydesmus complanatus
GGTCGAGCGGAGGAGGAAAGGGGATTAGTAAACACAGGCGGAGAGCGTAGAGCGGAGCCAGTGTGCGACGAGCCTAAGAGGCATCGGCGGCGATAAGAGGAGTTGAAAAGAGCATTAAAGTGGAGTGAGTGAGAGTGAGAAAGAGAAAAAGCGCCTGATCAATGGTCTCGCGAGTCCATTAACCATCGATCGGCATTGACCATCAGCGACCCCTGGCGGTGATAACTTTTTTTTCTATTTCAAAGCCTCCTCCTCCTCTATTTTATTAAGCGCCAGTCGTTCGGCGGCGAAATGAAAAGTAACATTAATACCCTCTCTCTTTCTCACTTTCTCTGTAACAAAACAATTGAAAGCCTTGAAAATGACGCCATTAGCCACCCCCCCCCCCTTCCTCCCTATTCCCCATACAATGACGTCACTATAACACCCACAATCACCAAACTCTCTCCACACACCCACGTGACGTCAGCCCTACAAGCACGCTGTGGAATTAAGCGCCTCCTAATGTCTTTCTCGTATTGTAAATAAGAAATCGGTCTTAAAGACTGAGAGTTAATGACGCGTACTTCCTGTTAAAATAAATTACGCAACATTAAAAAATTTAAATCTTTTTTAAAATGATTTCGTTTTGTGGATTTCCATTTAACCGGTAGTGCATTTCTTGTACACTTTTCAATTATCATCACAATTTTAAAGCCTTAAAAACCGATCTAAAACGCCATATCGATTATGAAACAAAATATAACTTTTGCTTTTTACCTTTTTTTGTTTTTAATGAAACGATATTCTATTCCAATCCATCAAAAAAATTGACATCTTTTAAAAAAATACCCAAAGGAAAACTTACCTAAAAAAAAAGAAAGAAAAAAATTAATTTAGTTTCAAAAAAATAAATAAAAAAATGAGACATTTTCAATAAAAATAAATTATTATTATACAAAAACAAATGAAATTTCAAGAATTTAACTCATTGCTTTTGAATTTCCATTTCCATATTATATTAGGTGAAGTGAGGCCCGTATTTTTTGCCTTTTAAATCAACTTTTCTTTTTTTTTTTTTTTAAAAAAACTTTTGATTTACAGTTGACATTTTATTAAATAGTAAAAAATATATATTACGTGTTCATAAAAATGGCTAGAAAATCTCGACTTTTTCTATCTTATTAAACTTTAAAAGGATTGAAAGTCGATAAATCACAAATAAAAAAAAAAATCTTGGGTAACATTTTCGAGTCACTGTGTATTTGCTGGAAACGAGTTAACTTAAACTTTTACTTTCGACAATATAAAAATAAATAAAAAAAAAAAAGATTTTGACATTGAATGGCGAGTTATTTCTATAATTTACGACTTTTTATATCACTTTCTTTTTTTCTTTTATTTTTTTTTAGGATGGAAAAATCTTATACTTTCATTCTGTTGTTTTTATTAGAAAAAAGATATTGTCGAAATACAAAAAAATATATATATATATGAAACTTTCAGCTAAACATATATATAAAAAAAGAAAGAGAATTGTCTTTTTCGCCTTAATACTCAATTCTCTTCTCCAACCGAAGATAGAGCCGCCAGAACGATGGAGAAAGAGAAGGAGGGAGAGAGAGAGGATGGAGATTATTTGGTTGTCCGTTCGCCCGCCCTCCCACTCACTTATCTCCCGCCCACATTTACACTTAGTCGAGCGAGCCCTCAGTCATCATTCATGCTTTAAAAAACAACAAAAGTTCCTTTTCGAAAATTCGATAAATATAAAAAAAAAATAACAATAAAAAAACCCGAGAGAAAATATTTTTTCCCTCTTTATAATATTATATAGGTCTAGGTAAAAGTTTATTCTTTCCTCCATTTGTGTTGATTCCTTCTCAAACAAAATAAATCTTCTTACCGTATAGCATTAGAAAAATTAGGTTAAGGGGTTTTAGTGGGCATTTTTGAGATGGAAGTGCTGCTGCAGCTGACCAGCCTAATAATGGGTACGGAGAAAAACCCAATTCCCATAATGCTTTCATTTATAATAAAAAAAAAAAAAGAGAAAAGGATTTGAAAACAAAAAAATCACAAAATATTAATAGTGAAATGTCGATAGAACGAAGATAGTAAAAAATTCGATTTGTATCAAATCTGTATGTTACAGGATTGCTATGTACACTCAGATCTCACTTTCAATCTTAAGATACCCGGTATATATTCTCAAAATACAGTAATTTCGATCTCAACATTTAAACCATTAAAGCGAAAAACGATTCGCAATAGGAAATCGGATGAATGTGGAAAATAATATTTTAATTTCAAATTAAAAAGGTTTTGTTGTTTAAATTTCGAATTAACGAGGTTTTGGGGTTTAATTTTCAATTTAATGCGATACTGTATTACTATTTTGTTGTTTAAAATTTGAGATGATCAGTTTTCCTACAAAAAAAAAATTCTTTCTAATAATTACGGTTTTTTTAATCTAAATTATTGATGATTTTTTGCTTTCGAACAGAAAAAGAATGACCCTAAAATACATTCGAATTGTCCAGTTTTTCGATTGATTGTGAATCGATTTTAGTATATTATATTTCAATTATTTTTATTGATGCGATGCAGGAGATGTTTGCCCATCTCGTTGTATCCACATTGAACCAGGAAATGAAGGAACTGACTACCCCCCCTCCCTTCGAAAATTTCCAATTTGAAACGACTCAAAAAATTGCTTTTTCAAACGCGGATAAAGAAATGAAATAAAATGATTGTTGCGTTGTCGAATGATAGAAAATATATTATATTATTAAAATCGACGACAACAACAACAAAAAATATATACTATTGATCGTTTCAATTTGTTTTCTTTTTCACTATATGACATGGTGATGTAAACGAGAATGAGTGACATGTTGAGTAATATTAACATCAAAATTAGTTCAACTAAGATGAATAAAAAAAAAGAACATCAAAATTTACATCTTTTATTTTTACATATACAGTAACACAACAAAAAAAAAATACTAAAATTTTAAAAATGTTGAACAGTAAAACCTGCTTCAAACGAAACCTATAAAAAGCAGAAAACTGTAAGAACCCACGATTCCGCCTCAGACAGGTTTTACTGTACAAATTCAACTTGAGATTTCGAAATGAAAAAGAAAGAAATTTTTTTTTTTTTTTTTGAAGTTATCAAGAAAAATATTTGAAAGAAAATTTAATGCACTTTTATAATAAATAATAAAATAAAAAAAAAGCTTTTTGGAATATTCAAGAAATAAAAATTAATAATTCAAAAGATACAAATTAATATTCAAAAAGATAAAAATATTATGATATTCAAATGAAGAACAATTTTTCTTTCTTTATAAATTTTAGAAACCCAAAAGAGAATTTGCTCGCGCGGTATTTGCATTCATTTAAATATTAAAATCTTTTAAAATAAATATTTGTATTTATATAAAATTATTATGCAAGAAAACATACTGTAACAATAATTTCTTTTCTCAAACTTTTATGATTAACCTATGGCGTACTTAACCATGAATAACGAAACTGTAATAAAATTTATAATTTGACGTATTAAAAAATATGTGCCCGGTACCCGTTGCACCGCCAGTTTCGTTATACTGAGAACTGCTTTGTTCCGACGATAATTATTTTCCGATAATAATTTCGCTGTACTTGATTTTATGTAAATTTGTTAATTTGAAATTTTGGTTGCTCTAAGAAATGTTTACAGTACCGCTATTAAGACTTTCACTACACGCTGTCCGTAAAAAAAAAACGTAAAAACATCGAATGCATCCCTATAATTTCAAAAAAGTCCCTATAATTAAAAAAAACCCCTATATATCAAAAAAATTCCCTATAATTCAAACAAATTCCCTATAATTCAAAAAAATTCCCTATAATTCAAAAAAATCCCTATAATTCAAAATATTCCTTATAAATCAAAAAAATCTTTATGTTAAAATTTAATGTTAACAAAGTCTTATAGTGAAGTTTTTCCACGGGTCATTAAAAAGATTTAATACTAATTGAGTTGAGTTCACTTTCTTTGCGGACACCGTGTACGTTGAAAATTACATTAATCATAATTATTTTGCGTTCCAAAAAAAAGAAAAAATGAATTATATAACTTAAATATATATTTTTTGTTTACTTTGCGGTATAAATTGCGATTAGAATCCAGGAAAGCGCAAGTGGAAAAACAACTCTTTATACAATATTTATAATATTCATGTTATGCAAAAAAAAAAAACACCCTCCCAATGGCCATTACTCAAGTTCAAAGATAAGTGCGAAAGCCACAAATCGAGTCAAGTTTCAACGTTATCTCATTTTCATCCAACAAATTTTCATCACATAAACAACAAACCGGTTTCAAAAATCCACTTCAAAATTTATTTAAAAAAAAATAAAAATCTCTTATCAACTACTTAAACAGAGGAGTTTTTTCATCTTCTTTTTAACATAACTAAAACTCCGTAACGAATTACGTAAATAAACGCGGGCTTGTTTATTTTTAGTGCGTGTCCCCGAGTGCACATTCTGCTAATAAAGGCTGTTTGTTTCTGCGTAGGAAACAAGCAAATTGCCAAAAAAGTAAGTGTAATAGGTTTTGCAAACATTTTTCGTACACAGAGATTTCACTGCCAAAAAAAAAAAATAATAATAATAATAATAAATACCGGTAATCAAAAAAGCTCTTTTACCATTTTTATTAATTTATTATTCAAAAAATAAATAACCGCGCGAGTGGTTAACAGAGATTGCGGTTAAACAAAAATTTTTTAAAAAAAAATCAATTCTTACGTCATCGTGACGTCACGTTTTAAATGTGAAAATAATTGACCAATAAATGAGCGCAATTTTTATTAAAAAACCTTTACGAATAATCTGATAATTAAATCTACCCGTCACTTCCGCCTAAAAATCTAATAATTTTAAATTAAAATTAATTTTCTTAAATTTTTATTTTATTGTTAAAAATTTTCTAATCAATAAATTTTTTTTTAAAATAATTTTTGTCATTAATTTTATAATATCTTTGAACCTTTTTCATCGAGAATTGCTTTGATTTGTGCTGAGCGCGCCACACTTTCATCTTTCTCATCGCATCCTTCTGCCTCGGCGTCAAGCAGCGCCATCTAGTGCTTAACGCCACAAACCTTTTATTTATTTATTTTTTTTTTAAATCAATATTTATTTTCGTTCTGGAATTGAGCAACAGATGGCGGCACCAAGTACTGCATTCTCCGGCTTTCATTCATTCCAAACACGACGCGCCACGCCCTCCAACATCTCGCATCAAACTTAACGCCAAATCGATAGCAGGCAGAAGACTATGTCATGTAGTGTCATTGCAGCAGCGGAAGACTATTTTCTTGTTTGTTTGTGGTTGTTTTTTTCCTTTATCCGAAAGAGCGGAGGGGGTGGGTGAGATGAGGGCGAGTGGGTGGAAGAAAAGAAGAATTCAATAAAATTAAAATACAGTAATATCGAACCAACGGTCCATCTCCAATTTGAGGTAAGGCTCGGATTCAGATGCTACGGCCACGAGCCAAAACATTTATAACGCGCCCTCTTTTTGCGCTGAAGAAAATTATCTTACGTCAGTTTCGAATTAAAACGCATAATTATAATCTATTTTTAATGAAATTTAAGAAAGTATAAACTCGCGCAAATGGAATTTATAGAAGTAAACGCCCGCGCAAATGAAGTTTTAGAGAGTAAACATTCGCGCAAATGAAGTTTTAGAGAGTAAACATTCGCGCAAATAAAGTTTTTAAAAGTAAACACTCGCGCAAATAAAGTTTATAGAAGCAAATAGTCGCTTAAATGAAGTTCCACGGAGCAAATACTCGCGCAAATGGAATTTATAGAAGTAAACGTTCGCGCAAATGGAATTTATAGAAGTAAACGTTCGCGCAAATGGAATTTATAGAAGTAAACGTTCGCGCAAATGAAGTTTTAGAGAATAAACACTCGCGTAAATGAAGTTTATATAAGCAAATAGTCGCTTAAATGAAGTTTTGGAGAGTAAATACTCGCTTATATAGAGTTTATTAAAGTAAAAACTAGCCCAAATGAAGTTTGTAATAGTATACACCCGCGCAAATAGAGTTTAAAAATGTAAACTCTCGCGCAAATAAAGTTTAAGCTACAAAAATCTCTCGTTTAGTCTCTACTGTATTTCAACAGCAAGTAAATAAAATAAAGCTAGATCAAGCTAAGCGCGTGACAAAAATCATAAAAAAAAAAAAAAGGAAATCCGCTCCTGCGCATTGTTGTCACCAAATGGAACGATGACCGATGCCGGAAGTGCATTGGAACAGGAAGTGCGATACACCGATCAATTATATTCTTCTTCAAAAACCAATTACGTTAAAAAAGTTGTCTCATTCCCACAGCATCTTCCCATCTTTTATCTCCCAGCATCTTCCATCATCCCCTAATCTTAAAAACAGACTCAACAGAGAAGGGAAAAAAAAAAAACAACCTACAGTACAGTACAGCGAAATTTAAGATTGTTTTGCTACGCATGCGCCTGACGAGTGACACGCGTTAGAGAGGTAATGAGATGCTAATTTAATTAAAAGTCGAGCCATGGGCGGGAGTGGGATTGTGCAAATACACCTGAATGTAAATACACGTAGTAGCTATCTTTAACTTAATATGTATATTCGCCGCAGCCATCTTTAATTTAATTCAATTAAAAGAGTTGAGTAAACAATCGAAATTCAAAGCTTCGGAAAGAAAACACACTTTCGTTATTTAAATGACGAATGGCGTTGGCGGTACCGGTAGTGGCATCGATTTCTGCGTCTCCCACCACTTCCTGTCTCTTAAATAATATAATTGCCTCGTCGAATGCAAACAGTTTAGTACAAAGCCAGAACAAGTCATTCGATTGAGCTGTCGCACGCGGCCTGCATAATTAAAACTCTTTTTCCTTTTTTGTACTTCCAATTTCCTTTTCGCGCTCTCCGAAACACCGCACGCGCAATCCCCGCAAACACAACTACATGTACTGTACTACTCATTTCAACTACATACAGGAATAAATCTATGGTTGTGGCTATCAAAAAAAAAGACGGGAAATTTATATAAATGATTTAGAAAATTTTGGTTTGAGTTTTGCTGCTTAAAACAATTTAATCTCGTTTAGTAAAATCTATTTCGTTGCCCACTCCTAAAATTGTAAATCTAATCTAGATTAAGAAACTCTGCTGGAAATAATGTTGTTTACCTTTTAAATTTCATTTTAAACTGATCTCAGTTTGAGCTAAACCAAAGTTTGAGCTTAAAATCAATGTCGCTGCTACATAATATATGTTTTTTTTTTTTTTTGTGGCTATTAAAACTCGGTTTAAGGAATCTAGAAGCTAGGAAGGCCGTCGAAATAGTGTAGATTTATTCGAATCCTTGTTCCATGTTTTTCACTGATAACAGATTTTGTTAAACCCTAAATAACTAAAAGAGATTAAAAGAAAAAGCATCCGAATTTAAACTCGTTTAGATTCGGAGATTAGATTACGTAAGTTAAGATTTACTAAATCTCGTTTGAGTAAAATCTGTTTTTTTTTTTAACGCTAAAACTTTTAAAATCAAGTTTTAAGTGGCTTAATCTCGATTAGGTAACTTAGTAGACTCCCAGTAATCCAGTTTAATTTTTTGTACCGTCACAGTACTGTTTAGTTCAACACTGATCTCAGTTTGGTAAACCAAAAATTGACGTTTAATATTAAAAATCAAAGTTAAAAAGAGCAAATATTATGATTTGATAAATGGCTTTGTTGTCCCATGCTGAATCTGGTTTAAAGGGACAGCGTAGAACACAGAAAGCCTCGAGCAACCCATAATATGTTCGTTCATCCCCTTTGGTTAGTTTAAATTTTTAATCTAGTTTCAAAAACTCATTTTTAACTAAATTTTGCTCGTAAAAATGTATTGTCATTAATATAAAAAATTATTTTGTAAGCCTTCAAAATTTTAAACCAAGATTACGGAACGGATTGTAGCCTACGAATATTTCACTGATCTCCGTTTATTAAACCTTCCGTGTTGTAGCAACCGAAAAACACATTACGTAATATGCTTAAAACTGAACGAGATACGCGTTCGTGGATCTGCACATGCGCACTTAGTTATTCTTTTTTTACATGTTGGTATACGTTTTAAGCGTTAATCTCGTTTAACTAAAACCTTCTTCGGCGGCCACCACAACTTTAAATCCAAAATTTTTCCCAAAATCTCTCTATTTAGAAACCCGGTTGGCATCCGATATAAATGATTAAAAATAACTTAAAATTATAACATAAAATAATCCAGATAAAAATAATAATAATAAAGAAAAAAAAGGAAATGAAGCTGGATGTAAACAGAGCATAAATTCCAAAACGCTTTTTCCCTTCATAAAAAAGAAAGAAAAAAAATTCAATCTGTAGCGCCGTTTGAAGCGTATGAAAGCGAAATTATATTGAAATAAATTGCGAAACAAAGCGTTGCTTAGCAACCAACTCCACTCAAAATAACAACCGCCAAGGTTAATTCATAACATCGAACGTACTGTGTATTAAAAAATATCTATCAACCTCGAATGTGAAATAATAATAAAAGAGTGGAGAGTGAGAAGGAGTGCTGGATTTACCCTTTGAAAGCACTCTTCAACGAACAACGCCCTCTATCGGTGATATGGAGAGATATACAGTTACACCCACGCGCCTTGTTTTCTATTATTTAAACATCATCAATCACCAGTCAGCAGAACGATGAAAATAGAATCGACTCTTTTTTTTTTTTTTTTTTTATGCGTGGAATTGGATCTAAAAAGTGTCGAGAAAAAGTGATCCGTTCGTTCGTTTCTCGGATCGAAAATGATCGATGAATTGTTGTTGTCTACGCTGCTTTGCCCGAGCATAATAAATGACGCGTCACGCATCAAACACACACACGCCAAAAACATTGAGGAAAAAAATAATAATAATAATAATGAGATAAAAAAAAAAGAGTTGTTATACTTTTAATAATAATATTACGCAAGATTCGATGCTCGCCATTATGTTTACACTCGACAATTTTTAAAGCCTAATTACTTGAACATTACTGTCACCCGAGACAATCCCCTCCCGCAAATTACATTGTTGCGAATTATCTTTTTTAAGACTACCCAACACACGTACGGTATAATAATGATCGGGCAACAAGTGTGTCTGGCAACGTTGCTTCTTCGATAGAAAAAAGACCATTGAACTTTGCCGCCGTTATTTGCATTAAGAAACCAATTAACGATAAAATAAATATTTTCTATTTACATAATAAAAATTAATTGGTTTGTCAAAAAGCAGATAAGTCCATTTTTCAGTTTAGGCTACGGTAGATTTGTTTTCCTTTCGCATTTTCCAATGTATTAAGAGGTGAATGAGAGCATTTGTATGCAGCAGCAGCAGGGTTTAAATTTTTGTTTTTGCACAAAATGAGAAGGTGATTAAAATGCACTTTGAAGAGGGATAAGAAATGCAAGTGTTGCGTACATATTAATAAAATAAAATAAAAGTAGCCTACAAATTAAATTAAACTAGATTTTTCTCTCTAAAAAAAAGTGACACCCTCCATTGAATAACATTAAATTTTTATCTCTAACGTGCACTCATATTGCTGTTAGTCTTTCAAATGATAATTGCCGTAGGGGAAAAAAGGTGAACCAAACTTTTTAATAATTTTTTTTTTAGTTTGAAATATATAGAAATTTTTTTTTTAGTTTAAATTAAATTGATTAAGTGCACGGATTTGTAAGACTTCAAACGAAATAAATCCAAACATTTGCAAAAATCTAAAAAAAAAATTATCGAAAAGAATTTCATTAGCAAAAAATGAAATACGGATCAATTCATTAAATCTGCGCAAGCGTTCATTTTTTTAAAAAAATCCTGATTTAGGTTTTAGAAAGCAATAGTATTAAATTCTGCTCGAAGAATTGTTGATTTGATTAAAAAGAAGAAAAAAAAACCCTTTAATTTCGAAGCGATCGAACCTTTAAAATCCTAATAAACTACACATGAAAGCTAAAAGTCGGCTGAAGCTTTATACATTAGCCAACTTAACCTTTCTTGCCACGGGTAAATCGTGGAAAAATTATTAAAAGGTGGGTTAGTGTGGATTCGCCTTATTGCACTAATTACAAGGACACGTTTGAGTAAACTTTTTCATTTAAAAAAAAAAATTTGAAAATTAATTTTTTTTTTGAAATTTTTTTTGTTTTTGAAAATTTTTATTTTGAAATTTTTTTTGTTTTTGAAAATTTTTATTTTGAAATTTTTTTTTTTTGAAATTTTTTTTGAATATTTTTTTTGAAATTTTTTTTTTGAAATTTTTTTTTTGAAATTTTTTTTTTGAAATTTTTTTTTTAAAAATTTTTTTTTTATTTTTTTGAAAATTTTTTTTTTAAAAAAATTTTTTATTTCGTTGAGCCTCCTGAGCCGCCATAGCAGTGACATCATAATTATAGAAATCGTGATTTTGGAGATGTTGATGGGTACCCAGTTTATATGTGTCTGTCGACAAACAGGCTTCCACATAGTTTCATGATAATAAGATAGTAGAGCATAAAAACAATAATACTGTAATTGTATTAACTTTGTTTCAATAAAGAAAATAATAACAATAACAAGTGCATTTCCCTCCCTCATCATTAATCATTGAAAGATCCTTAATCATCTACCGAATATTGATTTCAAACACAGCTAAAGATAAATATCGAATATTAATGATATTTCTTAATCAAACTTTGAACTTCGATTTAAAAACAAAAAAAAAAAAGAAAGCAAATAGCCTACTTCTTATTTTCACTCCTTAAGAGCAAATTTTTTAAACCTAGACTTACCAAAGGAGAAAAAAAATGTTATTTACTAAATCTAATTAAATCTTCTTAGTTGGGATTAATAGAAACTGACTTTATAAACAAAAAAAAAAGGTGCGCGCATGCGCAGAATCAAAGATGTTTTGTTTTTCACTACATAATCAAGGCAAGAGTAAAATACTCGGATCATTCCTCTAGGATTATTATTTGCTTTAAATCCAAATAATAAAATAAATAATAATAATAAAAAAAAAATCTCATTAAAAAAAAACTAAGATTTAAAAATCTTAACACTCTACACTAAAATCCCTCCTCGTAAAACTAAGCTAAGTGAACAAGGGAAGGAGAAAATAAAAATTCCATTTCCGGTTTGGATTGGACGAAATTAAGTTTAATATTTAACGTTAAAAGCTTTTCTTTGGTTTAAGTTTGATTGAGAGAAGAAAAGACAATAATAAATAAATAAATTCTTCTACAGGGTGCTACTACGACTTTATGTATTGATTACTACGGCTAACTTTTTCTCGAAGCACCCTGTATAAAACGGATTTTTTTTTTTATTCTTTTTTGCGGTTCCGACGAAATTCTTCAAAAATTAATAGCCCAGTCTCTTATTTAATGGAAGAAAGAAATGGCGGGA